>CM053573.1:148782111-148825816 GCA_028646485.1 Cryptoprocta ferox
AAGTTGTAGAGAAGGAGGAGAGTGTGATTTCTAGAGTCAGCACATTCTTAGATTCAAATACCCAGTTTTCAACAACCAAAAAAAATCACAAGAGGGCCACCTGGGTGTCCCAGTCAGAGAGCACATGACTCTCCATCTCATGGTAGAGCTGGGTGTAGAGTTTAATTTAAAAGGAAAAAAATCACAAGATATACAAAGAAACACAAGAGTGTGGCCCATTCAAAGGAAATCAATCAATCAACAGAAACTGTCCTTGAAAAAGACCTGATTACAGATACACTAGACAAAGACTGTAAAACAACGGTCTTAAAGATGCTCACAGAACTAAAGGAAGATGTGGAGAAAGTCAAGAAGGCAATCTATGAACAAAATGTAAATATCAATAAGAATGAAAACCTTAAGAGAAACCAAAAAGAAATGTTGAAGCTGAAAAGTACCATAACTTAAAATGAAAAATTCACTGTCAAAGAGATTCAAAGTCAGATCTGAGCAGGTAGAAGAATCATGGCATTGAAACAGGACAATGGAAATGATCAAGTCTGAGGAACAGAAAGATTGAAGAAAAGTGAACAGAGCCTAGGGGACCCAGGCCACAGCATCAAGCCGACCCACACACCCATGCGGGAGTCCCAGAAGAGGAGAGAGAAAGGGGCAGAGAGAATATCTGAAGAAACAATGGCTGAAAACTCCCCAAACGGGATGAAATACATGAATATAAACATCCAAGCAGCAGAGTGAACTGTAAGTAAGATGAACTCAGAGACTCACAAAAACACACTATAATCAAGCTTTTGAAAGACACAAAGGGAGAGGCTTCACAGCATCACATATATGGGATCCTCAGTAAGGCTGTCAGCAGATCCCCAAGATTTCTGGAGCCCAGATGGCAGTGGGCCAATGTATTCAAAGTTCTAAAAGAAGGAAATGGTCAACTAAAAATCCTATATCTGGTAAAACTGACCTTCAAAAGTAAGGAAGAAATGAAGACACTCGTAGATAAAAGCTGAGGGAGTCTGTTCCAACTCCACCCGCCCGCAGGAAATGCTGACAGAGTCCTACACGGTGGAACGGAAGGACGCTAGTCAGTAGCCTGAAGCTGCATGGAGAAATAAAGATCTCAGAAAAGGTAAATACGTGGGAAATCACAGAAGTTTTCTACATGATTTAAGAGACTACTATTTAAGGAAAAAAAAAGAAGTATTAGTCTAAAGGCTAGTATTATAGTAACTGCAGTTTATAACTCCAAGTCTTATTTTCTACATCATTTAAAGAAACGAATGCATTTTTAAAAGTTTATTTATTTTGAGAGAGAGAGAGTGAGAGCGAGGGGAGGGGTGGGGCAGAGAGAGATAGAGAGAGAGAATCCCAGGCAGGCTCCTTGCTGTCAGAACACAGCCCGATGCAGGGCTCGAGTTCATGAACATGAGATCATGACCTGAGCTGAAATCAAGAGTCAGATGCTCAACAGACTGAGACACCCAGGAACCCCAAGAAACTAACGCATTGTTCGTTTATGTTTCCGGCACATGTGGATAAAGATGTGATTTTGTGACATCAACAACCTGATAGGGTGGGGACTGAACTGTAAAGAAGCAGAATTTTTGTAGGTTATTGAAGTTAACCTGGTATAAATTCAAATTGGAATGTTATAACTTTAGGTTGTTAAATGTAATCCCTATGGTAACCACAAAGAAACTAGCTGTAGAATATGCACAAAAGAAATTAGAAAGGAATTTAAACATTACACACACACACACACACACACAAAATGGACCCAACACAAAAAAAGAAGACAGTAATGTGGGAAATAAGAAACAGAAGATCTATAGGGCATATAGAAAAAAAATAACAAAATGACAGAAATCCCTCATCAATAATTACTTTAAATGTAAGTAGATTAAACTCCCCAATCAAAAGACAGTTTGGAAGAATGAATAAAAAGACATGATCCAACTACATGCTCTCTATAATGGACTCACTTTATTTTTTAACTTCTTAAAATGTTTATTTATTTTTGAGAGAGAGAGAGAGAGAAATGAGCAGGGGAGGGGCAGAGAGAGAGGGAGACACAGAATCTGAAGCAGGCTCCGGGCTCCGAGCTGTCAGCACAGAGCCTGATGCAGGGCTCCAACCCTCAAACTGTGAGATCGTGACCTGAGCCAAAGTCAGACGCTTAACCAACTGAGTATAATGGACTCACTTTAGATCCAAGACACAAATAGAATGTACGTGAAAGGATGAAAAAAGATATTCCATGCAAATAGTAAACAAAAGTACAGCATTTCATGCAAAAACACCAAAAGGGGGTGGTTATTCTAATATCAGACAAAATATGCTTTAAATCAAAAGGTCACAAGACACAAAAAAGGGCAGGGGTGCCTGGGTGGCTCAGTTGGTTAAGCATCCGACTCTTGATTTCAGCTCAGGTCAACATCTCACGGATGTGGGTTCAAGGCCCGCGTTGAGCCCCACGTCAAGCTCTGTACTGAGCATGGAGTCTGCGTGGGCTTCCCTCTCTCCCTCTCTCTCTGCCTCTCTCCCACTTGTGCACTCTCTCTCTCAAAAATAAACAAACATTTTTAAAAAGACACAAAGAAGGACATTATATATTAATAAAAGGTTCAATATGACAAGAAGACCTAACAACTATAAACATTTACAATGACAGGCCATCAAAATAATGAAGCAAAAGTTGACAGAATTGAGGGGAGAAATAGTTCTACAATATTAGCTGGAGACTTCAGTACCCCATTTACAATAATAGATAGAAAAACGAGACAGAAGATGAGTAAGGAAACAGAGACCAACGGGATCTTAACAGACAGTACACTCCCCAACGATAGCTGTTTACAAGCTAGAAATCGGGAGCAGAAGGAAACTGGAAAATTCACTAAACTGTGGAACTTAACACATTTTTAAACAACCAATGGATCAAAGAAGAAACCACAATGGAATTAGAAAATATTAGAGACAAACAATGAAAGTGAAAACACAACATACCCAAACTTACAGGACACAGTGAGAGTGGTGCTAAGGAGAAAATTTGTAGCTATAAACACACTTAAAAATGAGAAAGATCTGGGGAGCCTGGGTGGCTCAGTTGGTTAAGTGTCCACTCTTGATTTCAGCTCAGGTCATGATCCCAGAGTTGTGGGATCTGTGCTGAGCATGGAGCCTGCTTAAGATTCTCTCTCTCTCTCTGCCACTCTCCCCGACTTGCTCTTTCTCCCTAAAATTAAACAAACAAACAAATATAAAAAACAAGAAAGATCTCAGGGGCACCTGGGTGGCTCAGTTAGTTAAGTGTCCGACTTTGACTCAGGTCATGATCTCATGGTTTGTAGGTGTTGGGCTCTGTGCTGACAGCTCAGAGCCTGGAGCCTGTTCTGGATTTTGTGTGTGTGTCTCTCTCTCTACCTCTCTCTCTCTCTCTCTGCCCCTCCCCCCGACTCATGAATGCCTGCTCCCCCTTGCCCGCTCAGGCATGCGCTCTCTCTCTCAAAATAAATCAATAAACTTAAAACCTGTTAAAGACCTTGTCTTTCTCTTTCTGACCTATTTTACTCAGCATTATGCCCTCTAGGTCTGTCCGTGTTGTTGCAAATGGCAAGATCCATACTTTTTAACGGCCGAGTAATATTCCATTTTATGTATATACCACATCTGCTTATCCATTCATCTATCGATGGGCACTTGGGTGCTTCCATATCTTGGCTGTTGTAAACAATGTTACAATAAGCATATGATTTCACTCATGCGTGGAATTTCAGAAACAAAACACATGAACAAAGAAAGAAAAGAGACAAATTAAAAACTCTTAAATATGAAGAACTGGTGGTAGCCAAAGGGGAGGTGGGGGATGGGTGAACTGGAGGGGACTAAGAGTACACGTGTTGTGAGTCACTGCATCTCTTAGTCTGACTTCATGCCAGAGGGAGTTAACAGAATTTCACCACTTCTTGCCCAAGAACTTATGATGTTACCCAACGGGAAACGATTTGCATCTTGGGATAGGTGTTTCGTTGTGCGGAGCTGTCGTAAACACTGCGGTGCGTCTTAACATCCCGGACCTGCCAAGTCCTAAAAGCCAGAAGCACAACCCACCCTCTTCGCCGGAACACCAAAGACGTTTCCAAACGTTTCTGCACGCCCCCAGGAGGATGGCCCTGCCCCAAGGTTAGGACTCCTGAATGGAAAAACAGAAGGTGCTCCAATGTTAAGGTTACCCTTCCCTACCTCCAAACACTCAGACTTACATCTTCCCTTGTTTGGATGGTGTATGAGCCACTCCAAGAGTATAAGTTCTATTTTGGCTAAAAGGCCTCCACCACTTTCTGGCTGGGTGACCTTGAACAAGGAAGCTAAACTGACAGAACTTCAGTTTCATCCGTGAAATAGGGAGGAGGCTCACTTAAGTCAGAGGAGTCAGCTCCAGTGCAGAGGCAAGAGTTCCTTCCTGAGCTTCCCCCGGCCTCTCTCCCTTTCCTCATGGCTTGGAGAACACGGGGAGGTCCCTGCCTAATTTCCTGGCCACAAGGTTAAGGAGCAAGGATGTGCAAAGAAATGAAGTCAGTGGGCAACGGTGGAGTCCCAGCTTCAGTGTAACGATCTCTGACAGCGCAGATGGAGAGGTAGGTGCTGGGCTCCTGGCGGGACACGTAGGTGGCTTTCCAATTTTATAATGGAGAATCTTGCTCACACTGGCGCTTAGCACCATTTGGTTTTACAAATGAAATACAATGAAATACATGAAATACAAGTCTTGGCTATTTTGGAGTATCTTGTCTTTCCCTTAAGATCCCTTAATAGTTTATAGAAGGTAGTTCCATTAAGCACAAAATTTTATTTAGAGCAAATAAAACACTCACTTAAAAAAAAGTACACTTATTGTGATGGGCACCGAGTAATGTACAGAATTGCTGAATCATCACACGGTACACCTGAAGCTAATATAACACTGTATGTTAATTAGACTGTAATTAAAAATTTTAATCAAAGGGCTAAATGTAAGACCTAAAACAGTAAAACTCTCAGTAGAAATTATCGGGCAAAAAGTTCACAGCATTGGATTTGACAATGGTGTCTTGGATATGACACCAAAGGCACAGGCAACAATTTAAAAAATGATTGGGGCACCTGGGTGGCTCAGGCGGTTGAGCGTCCGACTTCAGCTCAGGTCATGATCTCGAACCCTCAGCTGGTGAGTTTGAGCCCCGCATCAGGCTCTGTGCTGTCAGCGCTGAGCCCGCTTCGAGTCCTCTGTCCCCCTCTCTCTCTGCTCCTCCCCCGCTTGCACTCTCTCTCCCACAAATTAACATTTAAAAATTTTTTTTAAATAAAAAATTTTAAAAAGCTTCAATGAGCATTTCTCCAAAGAAGATACATAAATGGCTATATAAATGGCCCATAAGTACACGAAAAGGCGCTCAACATCACTAATTAGCAGGAGATGCATATCAAAACTACAATAAGATACCACCTCACACTCATTAGAACGGCTGCTATCAAAAAAACAGAAAATCACAAGTGTTGGTGAGAATGTAGAGAGATGGGAAGCTGGGTGCACTGTTGGCGGGAATGTAAAAATGATAGAGCCGCTGTGGGAAACAGTATGGCGGTTCCTCAAAAACTTAACAATAGAATTAACATATGAGCCAGAAATTCCACTTTTGGGCATAGACCCCAAAGAATCGAAAGCAGGGTCTCAAAGAGATACCTGTACACCCTTGTTCACAGCAGCTTTATTCATGACAGCCAACAAGTGGACCAACCCAGGTCACCATCAACAGATGAATGGATACGCAAAATGGGGTCTATACACAAAACAGAATACTATTCAGTCTTAAAAGGGAAGGAAATTCTGACATATGCTACAACCATGGGTGACCCTTGAGGACACTGTGCGACGTGATATAAGCCAGTCACAAAAAGACAAATACCATAGGATTCTACTTACATGAGGCACCTGGAGTAGTCTAAACTGCAAAGACAAAGTAGAAGGGTGGTTGCCAGGGGCCGGGGTAAGGGGAGTGGGAAATTATCGTTTAATGAGTACAGACTTTTAGTTTTGAAACGTGAAGAGAGTTCTAACTTAAAAAAAAAAAAAAACCTGTGTACATAAAAAAAAAGGGGGGGCGGCACCTGAGTGGCTCAGTCGTTAAGCAACCAACTCTTGACTTTTTTGGCTCAGGTCATGGTTTCATGGTTCATGAGGTCAAGCCCCAAGCTGGGCTCTGCCCTGACAGTGGGAAGCCTGCTTGGGATTCTCTCTCTCTTTCTGTGCCGCCCCTCCTCCACTCATGCTCGCGCGCTCTCTCTCTCTCTCTCTCTCTCAAAATAAAAAAATAAACTTTAAAAAAACTATGAAAAGAGCTCTGGGGGCGTCTGGGTGGCTCAGCTGGTTAAGCCCAACTCTTAGGCCCAAGTCATGATCTCATGGTTTGTGAGACCAAGTCCCAAGTCGGCTGCGCACTGACACCATGGATCCTGCTTGGGATTCTCACTCTCCCTTACTCTCTGCCACTCCCCTGCTTGCTCGCTTACTGGCTCTCTCTCTCTCTCAAAATAAATAAACGTTAAAAGAAAAGAATTCTGGAGATGCAGGCTGGTGATGCTCACACAACACTGTGTATGTGCTTAATATCTCTGGACTGTACACTTAGAAATAGGTAAGGCGGTAACTTTTGTGTGTATTTTACCACAAAAAGTTGGGGAGAAAACAACTCTCAAGAACATGAAAGACTACTATGGAATGACTAAGTCACGGGAATAAAAGGCACAGAATAAGGACTCCAAGTCAATGATACCGTAATAGTGACGACTGGGGACAGCCGGTAGCTACACTTGTGCTGAGCACAGCATGATGTAGACTTGTCCGATCACTAAGGTGTAGACGTGAAACTAATGTAACAGTGTGTGTCGACTGTACTCAACTAAAAAATAATTTAATGTTCATTTATATTTGAGAGAGAGACAGTGAGCAGGGGAGGGGCAGAGAGAGAGGGAGACACTGACACTGAAGTGGGATCCAGGCTCTGAGCTGTCAGCACAGAGCCCAATGCGGGGCCCAGAACCGTGAGATCCTGACCTGAGCCGGAGTCGGATGCTTAAGCGACTGAGCCCCCCAGGCGCCCCACAACTGGAAGAATTTTTTTTAAAGAACATGAAACACAAGGAAAGATCAAAGAATTCTTCTGAACTACAGACTCTAAAACGGAGCCTTGACAACCCCAAGCTACCTGACATCCCAGCAGAGTCCTGGCCCAGAGAGGAGAAAAAGCCCCTGTGGGTCAGCTGCTGACACCTGGATGGGAGCTGTGCCCGGAGGGCAATGTTGCACAGATGCTGGTTCTAGGCTAGGAGGGTGGTGTGCTGGTGACGGAGGAGACACCTGTTTGGGAGAGGAGCGTGCTGGAGTTTCGCGGCACTGAAACACCGCATGTGCAGTGAGACGAGGCTAGAGGGAGGGCAGTGGAGCAACCAGTGTGACATACTGAGAGCTGGGGAGTGGGGTGAGGGGCACACGGGGGTTCTTCGCACACACCTGGAGGCACGCTGATGAAGGGCTCCAGACCGCGCACATCGGCCTGTGGCACGGTGCGTTCTTTCTCTGCAAGAACTCGAGCGCGGGCCTCAATGATGTGTCTCTCCAACCTTTCAGTTTCTTCCAGCCGCTGCTCGTAGAGCTCCCGAATCTGACAGGTAGACAGATGCACGGAAATATGGTGAGAACTCAGAGCCTTCCTCAACCTCCCCCCGGCAGCAGGCTTCCTGGGAAGCAGAGAGCAGTCACGGAACTGTGGAGTCCACCTGGTCCAACCTAACAGGTGTGAGAACTGAGACCCACGGAGGGAAACGCCTGCAAGGCTTCAGAGTAAAGTCAGGAAGAGAGCCCGGGCTGAAAGGCCGCCTCCTGCCTTCGCGGCGGCCACGCAACCTCCGGGACGGCACACGCACCACCTGCGGTGGACACAACCGAAGCGCGCAGGCGCCCCTTCAAGGAAGGACGTGCTACCCAGCAGCAGGGAGCACCGAGCCGCCGGCCTGCAGCTGTCAGCCCTGCAAAGCTGACCTCGGCCGCCCGAAAGCGCTCGTGTGAGGCTCCCTGCAAGGGCTTCCTCAGCAGCGAGGAGCCAAATCAGCTGCTTTCGTCCCTGCGCAGACGAGGAAGCAGGCGCTATGCCAGGGGCTCCCTCAGATCTGCACACGGAATGCCTAGGTTCCCATTGCGGTTTGCGATAGGAACGCAGGCACCCCAAAAGGGGTGACTTTCAGCTTCACGATCTCCGGGGAACAATTCTTCAGCCATCCGCCCCGGTGCCTGTGTTTACGTGTGCAATACATAACTGAGGGTGTGCGCGCACGGAAACGCGCGGCTCGAGGGGCCGCCGCTAGAACGGCGAACACACCGAGCACGGCCTCGGCGCCTTCCCAGCGGCACCCCCGGTGCCTAGCGCCCGGCGGCTGCTGGCGTGCGCCCAGCGGGGGGGGGGGGGGGGCCCCGGCGGGAACCCGCCTCCCGGGGCTGCGCGCCGGGGCCCCCGCACTGTCCGCGGACGCCGCGCCGCCGGCGAGCTCGGGCAGGGAGCGCGCGGGCCCCGGGCCGCTTACCCGCCGAAGCTCGTCCACGAACTCCTCGTGGCGCGCGTCCTCGCTGCCGCGGGCCTTGATCAAGTTCGCGCTCAGGTGCTCGCCGATCACCTCGCTGGTGTACAAGCCGCCGAAGAGGCCGGCGAGCAAGTGCGAGATGTCCTGGGAGCGCAGCGAGGTGGGGCGCAGACGCAGCAGGTGCGGCTCGCGCGGCGGCAGGAGCGCCATGGGCTCCGCGCGGCGGGCGCGGCCCCCGAGGCCGGAGCGGGGGGCCTCGGAGGAGGCGAGCGAGGACGGCCGGGGGGACTCGCCGGGGCTGCGGCTCCCGGACAGACGCGAGGGTGGCGTCCACGCCGCGCCCCCGAGCCCGCGGGACCCGGACTCGGAGGACCGAGGCTCCCCGCCGTAGGACCCGGACCCGGAGGACCGAGGCTCCCCGGCTCTTCCCGTCTCCATGGCAACTGAGACGCCGCTAACGCCTCGCCGCACTTCCGCTTCCGGCTGCGCCTCTTCCGCTTGGCCTCCCCCTTCGGTGCGGGCGACGCCGCCGATGTTCGCGTCGTGTCCGTCGACCTGGTGGGAGTGAGCTCGGCGAGGGGCGGCCTGCGCGCGAAGCCCGCGTGCTAACTACCCCTCTCCGTCCGTTCACTCTCGAATTTGTTAAGCAATTGTGAATTCGCTCATTTATTATTTATGGTGTAAAGATTCTGTTTCAAGTCTGTGCTGGAGCTGAAAATACCAAAGGCAGGAAGATGCAGCTTCTGCCCTCGGTCGTGTGTGTGTGTGTGTGTGTGTGTGTGTGTGTGTGTGAGAGAGGGAGACACACACACACAGACCGAGACCTGGCGACCGGGGTGGTGAGCAGGGAGGGAACTGGAAAACAATGCTGGTTTCAGCGGCTTAAGCCCAAAGTGGCGATAAATGGTGGTTATCAGGGAACCGCAAAGGACAGGACTTCATTCTGCAGAGGGAGCGCAAACAGCGGCTTTTTGGACGGAGTGAAGACCAGGCAGAGATTGTTTTTTTTTAAATCACCATCATTAGTCATCAAGGAAGTGGAAATTAAAACCACAGCGCGATCCCACCACACACTTAGTAGAATGTCAGGAAGTTAAATAAATGTAGCAAATGAGTGCTGGTGACCACGTGGGGCAGCTCGAGGGGGCACCAACTCGGACAGCAGCCCTGGGAAACGTGTGGCGGCGTCTTAGAGCCTTACAAACACAGCAGGCCCACGCCCGGGCGTCTCCGGAGGGAAATGAAAACTTAGGGACCCCAAACCCCGTACGCAAACGTTTACGGCGGCTTTATTCATCATCCCCCCACCTGGAAAAAACCCACATGTCCTGCCCACGGCCTAAAGGATAAATTGCGCGGCGCCTACACAGCAAACACGCTCAGCAAGAAAGGGGAAGCAGACTCCCGATGCACACAACAGCCCAGAGGGATACCGAACACGTACCCTGCCGGGGAGAAGAAACCGTCCTCAAGGGGCAGTGTACAGAATGGCTTCATTTTCAGAACCTTCTGGAGAGTGCAAATCAGAAAACAGACCACTGGTTGCCGGAAGCTGGTCCTGGAAAGTCGCACTGGCTCCCAAGGAACCTGAGGAAGTTCCTGGGGATGAGGGCACTGTGCTTTGCTGTGCTGGTGGTCACACAACTTCATGGCTTTGTCAAACCTCGCAGGACTACAGGATAAATCTTACTGTAGACACATTACGCTCCGGTTTTTTAAAAAGTGAAGGGGAAAAAGAGTAGGAATAAGCCAGGGGAGGAGGAAAAGGGACACTGTGGGCAGAGGGAACCCATTGTAACAAAAGCCAGACAAGAGCACTGCGTACGGGGGGACATCGAAGAAGTTCAGGAGTGGAAGTTGGAGCAGGAGGAATGGAGCTGAGCGGCGAGGGCGAGGCCATAAGCAGGCTTGTAGGCAGCATTAGGGAATTTAAACTTTGCTCAGTACTGAGCACAGTAGCAGGGCCGTCAAGGGTCCCCGGGTGGGGGTGTCCTGGTGAGCTCTGTGTTTTCCGGAGATCGCTCCGGTGCCGTGAAGGAACAGCCTGGAGGGACGCAAGAGGCCTCGGGGTGATGGACGAGGAAATGAGTGCAGAGGTGAGGAGAGAGACAGATTAGGAGTTTAGGTCCGGGGAGAGGACCTGATTGGAGACCTGTAAATGGGAGAATTCGCAAGACCTGCTGATGGACAATGGAAGGAGGACAGAAGGCCCAGAATGACTCCCAATAACCTGTGTGCGCGATGAGCGGGGGGATCGTCTCCACTGAAATGGGGAGGACCGTGCTTGTCCAGGACATTTGCTTGATATCACGGAGACTGGCGGCGTCAGCACACGCTGGCTGCTGCTCACAGCTGATACAACTGGCTGCTCTTTCCTCCTGGGGGAGCCTGCGGGCCTTCACAGCAGAAACCACTCCCTGAGATGAGCCCCGGGGTGCTTGCCCACGGACCTGGGCCGCTTCTGCTTCCCTTCGGTGGGCCTGGCTCCCTTATGTGTCCTTTCCAGTACCTCCCAGTCCTCAGAGAAGACCCCGCCCTGGATCTCCCCCAGCTGCATCCTGCATGGAATGCGAGGCTACATAGACATGCCCCGTGCCCACCCTCCAGCTACCTGGGGCCCCAGAATTATTTGCTGAAACATCCTAAGCCCGTTGACAGGTCCTCCGGCACAGGCCTCTTTTTTTTTTTTTTTTTAATATATATATATACATGTTACTTTTTTCAGTAGGCTTCCCACCTAGTGCAGAGCCCAACACGGGGCTTGAACTCACAACCCCGCAACCCCCACCCGAGCTGAGAACCAACTGCGCCACCCAGGCGCCTCCACAGGCTTCTCTTTGAGCCTTCCTCCAATTGCTGACTGGGGTGTGCGCTGCGGAGCAGGTGTGGTGGGAAGTGGGAGGTGCACTGAGCTTGGGAAGCGGGCTGGCTTGTGCAGTCACGCACAAGCATGCACGGCCCCCAGCGGTGGAGCTGCGCGTGGGGGAGAAGCGGACGCTGCTCTGGTGTTAGGAGCGGGCCAGCCCAGCCCCCGCCGTCTTGTTGCTTAGAAGTAGTTCCTGTGGGGGCTCCCTGGCCCCCTTCCTGGCCTTGGGGAAAGACAGGACAGTGAATTCTTGCCATCACGTTTGGCCTCTGGTGCTGCCTCCAGATGGCCTCCGAGAAGCTCACAGGGAGTCTGCCCCAGCCCGGGGGAGTGTTCTCCCCGTGTTCCAGGACCCCTCCCACGCTCTGGCCCCGGCCCCTCTGCTCTGTCCAGGCTGAGGTCTCCAGGGCCAGCGGCCACTCCTCCGTCGTTGTCATCTTCGGCCTTTCAGCACTATCTGCCATGCCTCTTCCTCTCTTGCCCTGCTTCCCCCTCCTCCCTGATCCCTGTCTCCCTCTGCGACTGGTCTCTCTGTGTCTGAGAAGCTGGATTCATCCCTGACTCTGCCTCCAGCATTCAGTTTCTGTTTGCCCTCTGACCGAACGAACCAAGTGAATGGTTCAAACCCTGCACCAGAAACAAAGGGCTGGGGCCGTCTTTGGAACCACTCTCCAGCCCCCTCCCCTCGGCAGACCTCTCAGCACGAAGGAAATCCCTTGAGCTGCCTTCTTCACTTCTATATAATCTGTTCTGCTGACCAGAACTTTCGTTTGTCGGTTGGTTTTAAACAGATGCAAAACCACCCACTGTATGAAAATATCTTAAATTATTTAATCAGGTGCCCACTAATGAATTTCACCTTGTACAATGTTTTTGTTTTGTTTTTGAAGTTTATTTATTTTAATAATAAATAGAGAGAGAGGAAGAGCACAAGGGGGGAGGGGGAAGGAACAGAGAGAGACGGGGAGAGAGAAAATCCCAAGCAGGCTCCGCACTGTCAGCCCAGAGCCCAATGCAGGGCTCGATCTCACGAACCGTGAGATCGTGACCTGCGCCGAAATCAAGAGTCGGACGCTCCGTCGACTGAGCCCCCGGCGCCCTTCACCTTGTACAATGTTTCTGTATGTAATATACGGATACTATCACGGAATTAGATAATACTATAATATCATGGACTTAGAACTGCTCAGCCAATGGACGTGTACTTGTTACTATTTGAGATACTGCCAAGCTGCCCTCCAGAAAGTTTATCCCAGAGTAGATTTCCGCCAACATCGTGTGAGGGCTGGTGGGGCGTCTTCAACATGTCCTCAGCCACGTCCCAAATTTTATTCCCAGCCTGCATCTCCCTCCAAAACTCCAGAGCTGTACATCCATCGTGCACTTGACCTGTCGCCTTGGCTCTCGGAAGGTGTCTCAACCTTAGCGTGTTCCGAGTAGCGCCACTCCTCTCCTCAGCCCTCCCCATTTCAGTTATTGGGAACCCCCTCCTTCCGTGGCCCAGCTGGGCGCTTGGAATCATCCCGACTCCTGTCTTTATCACACAGGGCCCTCTGGGAATTCCTGCCGGCTCCCCGTCAGACTCCTCCCAGAATCCTCCCACTCCTCATGATCTCCACTCCTACCCCCAAGGTCTGAGCCACCACCTGCCTCGCCGGAATCCCTGCGAGAGCCTCCCCACCCGGCTCCCTTGTCCCTCCATGATACTCCTTCCTGCAGCCAGAGTGATTCTTTTAAAACATGGGTTGGATTGTGTCCCTCTTTGACTTGAAATCCTCTAGGTGCTCCCCCTCTCTCCGGCGTCAAAGTGGAAGGCCTTAGAAGGCCCAGCAGATCCTGGTCCCTGTTACCTCTTGTTGCCTCTCGTTCCCTCTCCCAGCCATACCCCTGCCTCAGGGCCTGGGCACTGCCTGCCCCTCGCCTAGAATCCTCCTCCCCAGACATCTCGAATGGCTCTCTCAAACGTCAGGTTCCCTGTAAGATCCAACCCATTTAAAATTTAACCCTCTCCCTTCCAGAATTCCCTCTCCCTACACACCTTGTTTTCTACAACTCACTTCTTATGTTTATTACAGTCTCTCTTTTTGTTCCATGAGAAGTTAAGCCCCACAAGGACGGGGCTTTGAAGGATACTCTGTTCACCGACGATTCCCAAGCCTCTAGAACAGGGCCTGGCACACAGTAGGTGCCCAGTAAATATTTGTTGAACAAATAAAATAGCAGAGTGGGGTCCTCTCCAGTTCAGAGACTCAAGTGTGCCCCTCCCTCACAGGAAGGTCTCCTGAGTGTCCCCCACACCTGTGGGATCGTGTCAGGCTGGGGCACGCATTGGGACTTAGTCCACAGTGAAATAAACATCACAGTCATGTTCACAAACGAATATACAATAAAAGTCTCACAAACATGATTATGGAAAAGTCACCCAGGTCGTCCCCTATCATCCTGGGATTACCAACGGGCCCTGACACCTGCGGCCCATTGCACATCCTGGCTCCCTGCCCGGTCAGTGCTGTCTTCCCGGCGTGATCCGAGCACCCGCACTTGTCACAGCTGCTTCCTCAGGAGGGGCCGCCTTCACTTTTCCTTCCAAAGCATCTGGATTTGGTCCAGGACCCTCCGGAGTGGGGCTCAGATGGGGTCGGGCTCTGCGACCACCAGGCTCGGTGGAGGGGGCCAGGTGGGGAGAGAGGACTCCAGTGTAAGTCTGTCCTCCAGGCACTTACTTGTTCCAGGTAGGGGACATCTGTCATTTCAGCGGACTCCAAAGGAAACTGCAGCTCCTGACTGAGGAGCTCACGGAAATGAAGGGACTGCTCAACACCTCAGGGCAGGAAACCACACAGCCCATTCAAACAGCCCCTAGTCCCGAGGCCTGGGACGGGGGCGTCAAAGACCAGGAGGGACAGAATCAACCTCCTCCACCTCACCTCCTCAAGCTTGCCTAGGTTTGCACTTCCGGGGGATGGGTTGGCCAGGGCCAGTCCTGAGCACAGAGGAGCCTGACAGTCCTGAAAGGTGACATTCAGGCTTTGATCCTCCCCTCCCCAGGCCTCTAGAGTGGATAGTGGTGGAGGGGCCAGGGGAAGCGACCCTGATCCTAGGTCTCACTACATCTCCCCGGTCTCCAGGCATCCCAGAAGCCCCCTTCTCCTGCACGCACCCCCCCCCCACACACACACACAGTGGAGCCAGGATGGTCAGCTGAGGTGGCGAAACGCCGGAAAGTCCGCCACGGGGCGGCATGGCTGGGCATGCGTGGCCCCTCTCTGCACACTAATGAGCCTTCCAGAAGTCCTGTGAGCCACCAGGATCTCAGGGCATCTTGCAGAGGAAACTGAGAGCTGGGTTTCGGGGAGGGTAATTAAGGCACCAGGCCAGGGCTGGGCCCATGAAGGGCCCCGCTTGTTTAGGGCAGAGGTTTGTGGTTGGGCACAAAGCCTCATGCTAGGCCCTCCAACTCCCCCCCCCCCCCACAAAGAAACACAGTCATACTCCCCGCACAGGCTGGCACCCGACAGAGGCAGGCAGAGTGCCTGTGAGAGAGGGTGGGGCAGACAGAGGAGGTGAGGACACACTGGGGTGTAGGCTGACCCTCAGGTCAGGGCAGCAGCCTGGTTGCTCTGAGCAGGGTGTTGCCCGGCCCTCTTTTCTGGCAGAACCTGGTCGTGTGTGCCAACTCTGAGTCAGCCATGCCTAGCAGCCTCAGGCCAGGGAGGAGGGCCAGAGGCCCGAAGAGGGCCTGAGTGGGGTGGGTCTGGGGTACGTAAAGGAAGAGGCCGGCTGCCACCCCCACCAGAGGCCCCTGGGGCAGAGGGGGAGGCGAAAGTCCCAAATAATGCTCTAGTCTGGAGCCTGGGGCTCAGAGCTGGGAGGTGACGTGAACACACAGGAATGATGCTTGAGGTGAAGCCAAGGCAACTGCTGATGTCAGAACAGTGGGTCTCTGCCGGGGAGAGGAACAGGGCTTGGGGAGGCCTGACTTGCTGAGTGGAGGGTATTGTAGGCCCTGGGGAAAGTCAGAGGCCCCCAAAGGGCAGGCCTGGAGACACACGTCCTGGCCGAAAATTGAGAGACAGACTGATAGCTGAGGGCAGAGAAAGGACCCCCTCATCCACCCAGCCCCCAGGCTGGGGCTCCAAAGTGAGGCCTGCCAGTGGGGACTTGCTTGTCCCTGACTGGAAGGGAAACCAAGGAGGGCTCTGACGGGCCTGCCGGGGGCAGGGGGGCACTCCTACTGAAGGACAGGACCCCTGGAATGAATGCCAGATAGCGGACTAGGCCTCCCTATGTGGAGGCGGCATAGGCAGGGAGGGGTTTCCCAAGTCCGGCCGTTCTGACCCAGTCCCCACCGTCAGAACAGTTAGATCCTACTGCTTACATCCCTGCGTTAGGTATTCAAGGCCACCTAGGCCTGGCTGGCTGGAAAGAGGAAGGGTTAAGGTGAGCCAGGCCTCCTCCTCCTCCTCCTCCAAGAGGGATCCCGCGGGCTTCTGCCAGATTCCCGCATCAGCCCAGGAAGCCTGGGTCATTCACTGGTGGGCCCAGCACCCTTCGTCCTGGGAGGCCTTCTGGGGGGCTCTCCCAAAGGGTGATGGGCAGCAGGACTCCTGGACCTTCTGTGGGGGTATCTGGGTGCCCTATAAAGAAGGTGTCTGGGTTGCAAGAGTCGAGGGGACACAAGGGACCATAGGGGCCTCTTGTTCACACAGCCCGTTGGGAGGCCGCCCAAAGGTCCTGTCCCTCCACGCTGCCGCACAGATCGCCAGGGGGCTGGGGTGTGAGAGGCTCCAGGTGAGCTCCTCGCATCCAGTTGCTGTGAGCTTTCTCCGCCTGAGCCCCAGCCCTCACCAAAGGCGCTCTTGGGGTTAGAAACTTCCCACTGAGAGAAGAGGGTAGCCTCCTTCAGACAAGGTTCAGGCATACCTCTCCCAGGACCTCCAACCCGGGCACCCATTTTGCAGAAGAGAAAGCAGAGCTCGGGGAAGCTCCCCTGGCCGCCTGCACGCCCAGGCTCCCTGTGGCAGCGGCCCGCCTGGGCGTCGGAAGTTACGCGGTCCTTTCCCCAGAATGACGCCAGATTCTTTCGAGCATCACCCCAACCCCGGCGAGGCGCCTCCAAGTAGGGCGTGGGGCAGGGCCGCCCGCAGTAATGACAGGGCCCGCGGCCTGTGGGTGGCGGCGGCGGCGGAGGAAGCGGGAGGAACCCGGCTATTTCTGGCCGGGACGCGCCCGCGAGCCCGGGCCCGGGTTGGTGGGGCCGCCCGGCCCCCACCTCGGCCCTCCCGGGTCCCTGCAGGGGGCGGGGAGAGACGCGGGTTGGCGGGCTCGGGGGGCGGGGCGGCGTCCCGGGCCCACCTCCGGTCTCCTCCCACCGCAGTCCCTTCGGGTCCCCGCTCGGCGCTGGGCTCGGACCCGAGGCCGCCGGCGCAGTCGCCGCGCACGTGAGACCCGGGGCGCCCCCTCCCGCCGCGCCGCCCGTCGGGCATGGACGCGGGCCGGGACTTCCTGACGCTGCACGGTGAGTTCCTGGCCGGCGTGCGGAGACCCTGCGCCGGCCGACCCCCGCGGAGAGCCGTCCGCGGGCCCGGGCGGGGGACCCCCAGCCCTCCGGCCGCCCTCCGCCCCGCCCCGGGCCCGCCTCTCGGCCCTTTTGTTGCGCTGGGGAAATCTCGGCCCAGGACTCGCGGGGTGGGACTGCCCCGAAGACCTTGGGCGTCTCCAGGCTTGTCCCCCCAGGTCTGGCCGGAGGTGGGGGGGAGGTGACTCTGAAGACCTCCCTGAAGGCTCCCCCCGACCCCGCCTCGAAGATTCTCCCGTTTTCTGGGCTCAGAAGGCTGGGCTCCACGGGCCGGCGCGCGCGGAGGGGCAGAGGAGGGACGCAACCAGCGTCCGCGAATAACCAAGTTTTCTCCCCGCCCTGTCCGGGCTGCCCGCGAGGCTCCCCAAATCCCAGGCCTGCCCGGGCCGCGTCTGGCCGGGAGGGTGTGGCGCGGGCAGGAGGGGGAGGGCGGGAGGACGAGGTGTGCTAGGTTGGCCGAGGTCGGGCTGGGCGGCCGTAACTGCCCAGCGCGGGAGTCCTCGTCAGCGATGCCCGAGCTGGAAGGGGCGGCGCGGCCCCCGCATCTGCGCACCCTCCCGGCGGGGCCCGGCCCAGTCTCCCCGGGGCCCGCCTGCCGCCCCACGCGCTGTCCGGCCGAGTTCTGGCCCGCCGGAGCCACCGGGGAGCCGCCTGGGCCGCCCCCTTGCCATCTTGCTGCCCCTGCATGAGGAAAAGCGGCTGTGGGCTCCCCCTGCAGGGCCTGGCGGGCTTCAGGCAGGTCGGGACCCCCAACCCGGTCTGGCCCTGCTTGCGCCAGCCTGGGGACTCACCCACTCCTCAGGGTGTCTTGCCCTCCTGGCTCCTGAGATCTTCTGCCGCTTCGGCAAACCCTGCTGAACCGTACCTCCCTGTTTTCCGGCGTCCCTGGGGTTGGAGACTTCGGTGCCCACCACTCATCCTCCTGAACCATACAGAGAGATAACAGGTGGGAAAGAGAAGGGCAGAGCCTCCAGCTGAGCGCTAGACACCCCTGGATTTCAGGGGGGTAGATGTTCTTTTCAGCCGGCCCCCAGGCTGTCTTGTGTTTCCCAGTTGGCCTACACCTCCTCTCCATGGCCCAGAGACCTTGCTCAGTGCCCGGAGCTGTTACCCCCACACCAGTTGCCTGGGCTCCTCCAGGCCGTCTAGTCCAGCCCCCTTCCCAGCGCTCCCTCTTCTAGCCTCAGACCAGGGGTGTTCTTAGTGCGTCTGCCAGACGGGCAGGAAGGGAGGCTGGATGGTTCAGAGGACCACAGCAGAGACCTCTGCTGTCTGTCTCTTCCCGTGGTTGGTGCCTTCTCCCCTGCCCTGCATGCTGCCACCTCTTCCATGTGTGTCTCACCCTCAGATCTCCCTCGAGCCCTCTGGTCGCCTCTGGCACAGCTCGTGTTGGACTGGGCTCCATCCTCAGGCAAATGTGCCTGTGTGCACCCTCTCCCCTGGCGTCTCCCCGGGAGAGGAAGCTGTGTGCAGGGAGTGTCGCGGGGGCTTGGCTGCATCGGCCCCTTCAGCTTGGGACCTGCCTCCCAAATGCCTACCTGTCCAGCCCTTCCTGTGGGGCCGCCATGAACACCAGCATCCCAAGCTCTTTCTCTGAAGGCCCTCCCACTTCCAGCGCATCACCCAGAATTACACCCCTTAGTCACCTTTGTCCCCCCTACAAACCAAATCAGGACGCAAGAACCTGTCAAGGAGAATTGACGGTGGGAAGGGGTGGTCACCGTGCCCTGTGCTGTTCCGGGTTGTCCACACTTCCATTGGCGCATCTGCACCCCTTTCGTATTTTGGGCCCCCAGCACCGGACATGTGCCGTAGGACCACACCATCTGGCTGGCGCAGTTGGCAGTCCGCTGCAGAAGCGCCCCCGCCATTGGCCCCCGGGGGCTACACAGCCTCCCCAGATGGGAGATGTCCCTTACGTCCTCACCCCAGATGCATGCATTCTGGACGCAGCCTATCTGAGTTCAAGCCTTGACTTTTTCATCTCGGACAGATCCCTTGATTTCTTTGTGCCTCGGGTGTCTCAGCAAAATAGGGGATAAGAGCACTACCTACTCACAGGCTTGCCGTGAGGACGAATGCGGTAATGCGTAGAAGGCAATGGACACAGTGCCCGGTGCTCGCGGGGGCCACGTCTCTGCAGGAGGTTCACCCCCGAGTGATCACGCCCTGTGCGTTCCTTGGGAGACGAGGGGGCACCATAAGATGGTCCCCTGCTAGGAAAAAAAGGACTCAAGAACGAAGGGGCTCCCCTAGTGCCTCCCGCTCCTCCACTGCCTCTGCTTGAACCCGTTCTGGCCAGACCTGCGCTGGCCTCTCCAGCCGGTCTCCAGATGTGCCCCCAAGGATGCTACCTCCCAGGCCCTCGCCTCACTGAACGCGTGCACCTTCACCGACTTTTCCTGCAGCAAATGCACCCTGCCCCACGCTGAAACTGGCATTTGTGAAAGTGGAAGGCAGCCTGGAGGAGGCCTCACCGTGGCCCCAGGAGCCCCCCCCCCCCCAGGCCTCATTTTGCATCTATTTATGTTACGACCCTGAGCAAGTCTTTTTGCCTCTCTGGGCCCTTTTCTTCTAACCCCCGGTGTAGCAACACCCCACAGGCACACACGGAGCCACACTGATCTTCACATTTTGTGCCACGGGCCACTTGGGCCGCTTGGGCCGCCCGCTGAAGCCTGTGGACCCCTCCTCGGCGCCATGTTTTTAATGCATAAAATAAAATACATGAGAATTCAGAGGAAGCAACTTACACTGAAATGTGCTTCCATCCATAGGTCCTTGCGGTGGGGGGTGTCCTTGGTCCTCTGAGTGAGAACCCTTGTGTGGTTTTCTCTGGAACTGGCTTACCTTACCCTCTGCCCGCCCCCGTCCAAATACAGAACCACCTGCTTGTGCCGGTGTTTCAGCTCGTCTACACCGACACACGTTCTCATGCTTCATCCTCTGCGGCGTGGCCTTGGGCACGTCACCGCGCTTCAGTTTATGGTTCGTATTGCTCTGCTCGGCGGCGCGGCTGGCGGGCTTTGTGGGTGACTCGCTGGCAGCGCCGGTGACTGGAGCGGCGGGGGGCGGACGGAGGAGCCGTCCAGGCGCCCAGGGCGAACGCGGGCGCGCCAGGCCGCTGGGCGTGTCCGGACCTTGGCACCCAGTAGGAGCTGGGTGCATGGAAGACAAGCTGGGACTTACGGAAAGGTGCCACGGTTCCCGGGCACACCCGCGGCAGTTTCGTGCAAAGTGGCAGTAGTTCTCATCTGTTAGTAAAGCAAGCCCGCGTTAGTGGACTCGTTTCGAAGATCAGCCTTTTTTCAAGAATCCCATTCACGTTCGGAACCGTGGCGATTACCCCACTCCGGTGGAGAAACCGAGACCGGGAAACGGGCCGGCCTGAGGGTCGTCGGTGAGGCAACGGCCAGCTCGTCGAGTAACTGAGGGAAAAGCTTGGGGGCTTGGTGGGTGCCCCAGGCTCCATCCCAGGCTCCGCCTGCGCCCGCGCCGACGCGCCCCGTGGCCGCGCTACCCGGGCTCCCCTCGCCTGCTCGGTCTCGTTCACGCTTCTCGCCCCCCGCGCGGCCCCCGGCAGGTGTTCCGAGGCCGCGGCTCCGTCTGCGAAGCTCCTCCCTTCCCGGCGCGAACCCCGCGTTTCCAGCGCGGGACCCTCCCCTGGTTTGCCTTCTTGCCCTCGGCGCCGCCCCCGCGCGGCTTCCGAGGCCCGCCTCCCCGCCTCGCCCCCCACCCCGACTTCTGGGGCCGCGGGCCCGCCCCCTGCCAGCCTTCTGGGCGGTGCGTACGCCGCAGATCTGCTTCCTGGGTTATGGATGTGTCCCGCTCCGCCTCTCAGGCTCCGCCCCTCCCCGCCTGGGGTCCGCCCCCGCCACGCCTCCCGGGGCGAAGGTCCCGCCCCCCGGGGCTGGCCTCCCGCTTCAGCCCAGATTTCCCTCACGCCCCGTCTCCAGGGCCGAGGCCCCGCCCTTCCGGGTTGGCCCCGCCCCCTGGCCTCTGGCCCCGCCCCTCGCGTCCGGACCCCTCCCCTACTCCGCTCCGGGGCGGTGGCTCCGCCCCCGCGGCCCGGGCTTTCCGGAGGCTCCGCGGTCCCGGGCCAGGCTCGGCGATGGCGGCGGCGGCAGCGCGGAGCGTCATGCAATGCCTGGGAATCCGCCGCCGGAGCCGCTCCGGGGAGCTCCGCCTGCAGGAGCAGAGCCTCGAGGTGGCGGCGCTCAATGGGCAGAGGCTGGGTAAGGGACCAGGGGGGCACCTAGCTCCGCAGGGAAGGCAGCTGGGACACGATGTAGCCTGTCTGTTCCTGAGCTCGGGGTCCTGCCTCCCATCCCTTAGTGCTTCTGTGAGCGGGAGACCCGCTGTGGGGTCGTGGGGGTCGGCGCGCGCCCCGCCTCGCGGCCCCCAGCCCCTCCCGGGTGCAGACTTCACACTGGGTATGTGGCCCCGCGCGTAACTGGCATGACTCTAACCCAGTGAGGTGACTTTCTGAGACTGTGACCCAGTGTGATGCTGTGCAGGTGTGAGTGACAGATGTGACACTGGGTGACCCAGTGTGTACCCTAGTGGTGATCCTGCCCCTTATGCGGAACTGGGGCCTCTGTGCAGCAACGATGCTGTGTAATGTGTGTGTGACAGTGTGACCCGTGTGATACTGTGCGCTGCGTGGCTGCGGGTGTCCCAGGTGACTGGTTCTGTTATTCTGTGTCGCACTATGTGCTGTGTGGGTTTTCTGACGTCGCTCCGAACTACTCAGTGTGTCCGAGCAAAGGCTGCATGAGGAAATGTTTCCTAGCACTCACCCTTGGGCAGGCCTCTGAGTCCTGGCTCCACCATGTAACTTCCTCGAACCTCCATTTCCTCATCTGTAAAATGGGAATAATGATATGCCTTCTTCATCGGGTTGTTGGGGAGATTCCATGCATGCGCTCAGATCAGTAGCTTAGTCAGACACTGGCCCTTAACGTCATGGTGGCTGCTGTTATTATCGTCGTCGTCCCGCACTGCGTTGCGTGTGACTGTGTCCCGGACCCAGTTTGTCTCCCCGCATCACCCTGGGTGCATGGGCAGGATTCCTGGCACCGCCCGCCCCCCCAGCACCCGCAGCAGCCTGTGTACTCACAGAGGCAGCCTCACCGTGTGTGGCTCGCCGGGACGGGTTGGTGAGGCTGCGGGGTCGGCCCAGGGGCCCCTGAGCCCAGAGGCCCCTTTTCGCCGCCCCCCCCCCCCCCGCACGAGGAGAAGGTACCACGGCCGAGTGAGTGGGGCTGGGCAAGGGGTGCCGTAGACTTTCCGGGCGCTGAGGGAGCAGGAGCGGCGGGGCGGGCAGCCCCGAGGCCTCGGAGACAAAAGGGCCGCGAACGAGGCCCAGAGGTAGGGGTCCTGCCCGGGTTTCCTCATGGCCCGGGAGGTAGCGGCTAGTACCAAGGCCCACCTTGGGGCTGAGGTCCGCGTTCCGGAAGCCACGTCGGCAGCCAGGGGACTTATCTCTGCCTGACCGCAGACAGGGCCACAGCCTGGCTCCAGGACAGGATGGACATGTCATCTCCTCACGGTGTTTTCCAGAGCGGAGGGTGGGGTTCGCCTTCCACTTTCCGCCCCCCGTGACCATCTGTGGTGCTGGCAGGGGCTTGCCCTGACGGGTGCCCGGCTTGTCTCCATCCTGCATCTGCCCCTGCCAGCTGTCCCCCAGCCTCAGAAAGGACAGTGGGGTGCCCCAGAGGGGCTGGGCGTCTGGGGGCCCCCTGCCACCCTGCCTCTCGTTTCAATGCCACGGACGCCGCCGACAGTTCAGGGCGTCCTGCGGGAGCCCCGTCTGCCTCCGAGCCTCCCCAGGGGCTGACGCAGCTCTGCTCACACGGGGGCAGAGGGGTCTCCCAGGAGTGTGAGAGGCTTGGGACAAAGGAGGGAGACGGCACGTGAGACAGACGCCTCCCCTGACCCCGTGCTGACGGGCAACAGAGGCCCAGAGACGAGGGGAGCTGCCTAAAGCCATGGGGGGGGGGGCGTGTGAGGGGCTTGTTAGCACCGGGCTCTGTCCCCCGTGGAGGCAGGAGACTGGGGAGGGATAGAGAGGGTGTGGGTGGGTGGCTGAGGCCCGGGGAAGTGGTCCAGAAGGTTCTGTAGGTCTTGTGGGCGTGGGGGGCAGGCCGGCCTGTGTCTCTGAAGACAGCTGGGCGGGAGGGGCCATGCGGCCAGGGTGGGGTCCTCGCCTGGGGCCCCGCGCCGGGTGGTGCCTCAGCTGCTGAGAAGGCTGCGCCGTGCCTCGGCTCTCTTACCCCGAGGTTCCCAGCCCCGGACACTCAGAGAGGGGGTGGGCAGGGACAGACGGGCATCCCGGCAGGCCAAACACAGGCCACAGGGGGCTCATCGGTCTCAGGGACCTACTCAAGCAGGTGCAAGTTAGGGTGGGGCCAGCAGGGGCGAGGGAGGCAGGGCCGGGCACGAGGGTCCTGCCGCAACCATAATGTTGGCCCCAAGAACGACAGCTGCCGTGGCCTCAGGACCTTTTCTTTCCTGCTCTGCCTGAGATTTTGGTCCCAGCTTCCTTCGGACCGCTCCGATCCCAAGGTGTGACCAGGAGGGACATCTTCTAGGTGTCTAGCTCCCGGGAACCAGATGTTCCTGAGTTAGCTGGTTTCCCCTTGTCCATTCAGCTGCGGCGGCAGGTCACAGCGTATAAAGTGTGGCATGGAGCGGGCGGGTGTCCTAAGGTTGACATGCCTCAGCTGGCAATCAGAGATGACTTCCTGGAGGAGGCAGGGCTCCACGATCAGGTTGGAGCACGGGTGCCGGTGGGAGAAGGGAACCAAGAGCTGAGGAGGAGGCTGGTGAGAAGTGGGCTCCGAGAGGGTCCGGCGTTGGGAGCCGCTGGCCCGGGTCCTGGGGCGGCAGGCACGCTGGAGGCAGCGGCATCTCACCGGCTCTGCCCCCTAGGCCTACAGGACGACGGGGACCTACAGGCACTGCTGAAGGGCAGCCAGCTCCTGAAGGTGAAGTCCAACTCGTGGCGGAGAGAGCGTTTCTACAAGTTGCAGGAAGACTGCAAGACCATCTGGCAGGAGTCCCGCAAGGTCATGCGGACCCCGGAGTCCCAGCTGTGTGAGCGTCCCAGGGCTGCAGGGTGGGGGCGAGCGGGGGGAAGCTGATGCTGGTTGGGGCAGGGAGTGGGGGAGGGTGAGTCCTGGGGACCACAAATAGGGAACCCCAGGCCTGGCCCGGTGGGGCCCAGGTCAGCCACACAACCAGGGCCAGATACGGGGAAACTAAAGTTAGCGAGGGAGGGAGGGAGGGGGAGAGAAGAGTCTGTGAAATCACCGATAGGGAAACTGAGGCCTAGTCTGGGCCCGAGAGGGTGGTCATGGAGGACCGCAGACGGAGAGGCCAAAGCCTTCTGGGGGGAGGGGTATGTACCCATGACCCCAGACGGGAAGGTCCGGCTCGCAAGCAGGGAGGCTGCTGGGCGTGTTGCTGAGCGCACAAGGTATCCACCCAGACAGATGTGGGAAGGAGGGAAGTTGGGTGGATTTTGACTCCAGGTGTAGTGAGGCCAAAAGCCAGGCCCAAAGTCCGGGGGCAGATAAGGCCCTTCCTGGTAGCAGTGGCCAGGATACGAGGTGGGGCCGTGGGAGGCCGTTCCTTCCTGGGACCGGGGCCATAGCAGAGAGGAGGGGTGGAGCAGAGAGAGCCCTTCGCTGGGCAGCTCCCTTGAGGGTGGTGGGCCTGAGAGTTTTCTGGAAGCTTCAGAAAAGGCCCAGGAACCCAAGGCGCAGGCCTGCCTGAGTGCCTCCAGCAAGGGCTCAGAGAGAAAGCTACCTTGGACACACAATGCCCTAAAGATTCTGTAAAATGAGCGTCCCCTCTGCATCTGCACATGGTGGGAACGTTTTAGATCAGTGCGACCCAAAAGAACTTTCTTTGATAACAGGAACGTTCTAGACCTGTGCTGGCCAGTATGGGTCCATTGGCTACCTATGGCCGTCGAGCACTTGAAGTGTGGCTAGGGTGACTAAGGGACTGAATTCTTAATGCTACTGGATTTTCACCGGTTTATATTGAAATAGCCGCGTGTGGCGGGGGCTGTGGTGTGGGGCCGTGCAGAAAGATCACTGCAGTTGGATTTCACCGAACCCAGATCCCTGCCTTTGGCTGGGGCAGGGGCAGGTGGGGAGTGAGACCAGGCCCTGGGGGGGGGGGGCAGGGCCCGCCCACCCAGGGTGCCCAGGGAAGGGTTTGCAGGCCTCAGGACGTGGAGGTAGAAACCTGAGAAAGTGGGGCCCGCAGCAGGCCGGAGGCGGAGCTGGGCTAGGGCGGCGGGGGGGGGGGGGGTTCTGAGCAGGGCAGGAGCCTGAAGCGCTCTCAAACCCCACCCGAGCGCCCATCAGCCACCCGGCATGGAAGTGACCCAGACCTTTCCTGTCCGCGGCACCAGCCAGCCTCCTTCATAGCCCTCTGCCCTGATACGGGGCTTCCTGTTAGATGCCGGGGGGCGGGGGGGCTGGTGGGAACGGGGCATCTTGTTCCCTGAGCCCCGGGGCCTCCCGAGACCCCAGGCAGCAGCCGGCACACAGCGCAGGCCCAGCACGCGGGGCGGACACAGGAGAAGGGGACCTGGGCTGGGGAGATGAGCCCCTCATCCTGGGACGGCTGCGAACACGGTGGGGGGGGGGGCGCCCCAGGCAGGAGACGGGCGTGAGGGCAGAGATGGAGGGGAGAATGAGGAAGGGGCACGAGTGGGGGCCCGCACAGAGGGGCTGCAGGGGTGGCGGGCGGCGTGGCGGGCACCAGGGGGCTCAGGTGAGGAACACGGCCAGATGAGGCTCTCTTCCACGACGGAGATGCTGAGACAGCGCTCGGGCTGAGCGTGCGTGCTGGCTGCCTCCCCTCCCTGCGTGAGCAGTGACACTGTTGGCCCCAAATGCGCTCTGTCCTCGGGGAAACTGAGGCCAGGTGAGGGAGGAGGGGGGCAGCGCCCCCGGCTCTCTCAGCCTCTGCTTCCTGCTAAGTTTCCCCTGATCCCTCCACTACCACAGGCCCCCACTCTGGCTCCCGGAGGCAGACAAGGCATTATCAGCAGCAGAGGCATCTGGAATCTCTCTCCGGTGCGGGTGGGGGTGCTGGCCCAGCTGCACAGCGCAGGTTTCCTGTTGCACCCCGGCCCGGGGCAGCTGTCTAGCTGGGACAGGAGGCCGCGGGCAGAGGGGTTAAGCACGGCTACCCCCAGCACCGCAGACGGCCTGGGGCTCACGGGTCCGGCCCTCAGAGCCTGCTGCCGGCCATACGTGGAGGGCTTACGGGTGGCCAGGAGGCCTCTGGGCACTCGGGAGGCAGGCGGGCACCGGGAGGAGATGAGCTTGCAGCTAGCACCCGGGACAGATGGATGCGGACGGCTCAGGACGCGGGCGGGCAGGGGCAGAGCCTGGACCTTGATGCCAGCTGGTGGGGGCCAGGCCAGGGAGGACACTCTGTGGGGAGAAGGGGGCAGGGTCTTGCTGCTCCCGGAAGCTTGGAAGGCTTAAATGTGACAGGAGGCCTCTCGCCCCAGCTTCTAAGGGCAGAATGATGTACTCACTCGGACTCCTAAGGGGCACCCCGTGGGGTCCCAGAGGGGAACGGCCTTCTTGCACCCTCCTTGCCAGGGGTTCTCTGAGGTCAGGATACACACAGACACATGCAGGGGCCTGGGGGGCTCTCATGGCTGTCTGAGGGGAAGACGGTCCAAAGTCAAGTGCGATTAGGAGGGTTTGTGGCTTCCGGGCTGTCACAGGCTCGGAGCTCCCCCATTTCTAAAAGCCCTTTCTGGCCCCAGGACTCTCCCAGGGGCCCCACACCCTCCCAGACCAGAAGCAGCAGGGTTGGGGTCCCAGGTGCCCTTCTCGAAGGCCAGCCTCTCCCTCTGTCCCTCCCTGTGCGTTTCCACCGCCCCCCCACAGTTGTGTCTCACGGTCTCCCAACACCTCCGTCTCCGGCCTCCTTCCTCCCTTCTGCTCCCCCTTGTCTGTCCTCCTGCCCCTCTCTTTGTCTGTGGATCAAGGCCTGAGCTCCAGCCCTGGCTCTGTGGCCCCCACGCTGTGCCTTGGGCACATCGGGGGCAGGGGCTGGCCTCACGGCTCGGCTCTCTCTGTCACCTGTCCCCTTTTTGCAGTCTCCATTGAGGACATCCAGGAGGTGCGGCTGGGGCACCGCACGGAGGGCCTGGAGAAGTATGCCCGCGACGTGCCCGAGGACCGCTGCTTCTCCATCGTCTTCAAGGACCAGCGCAGCACGCTGGACCTCATCGCCCCTTCACCGGCCGACGCCCAGCACTGGGTGCAGGGCCTGCGCAAGATCATCCACCACTCGGGCTCCATGGACCAGCGCCAGAAGCTGCGGCAGTATCCTTTTGGTGGCAGTGGGGCCTGGCCCAGCCTGTGGATACTGGCTTTGGTCATGCCCGGGGCAACCTGGGAGTGGAAGGTACCCAGGTCGGGCCGTCACGCCAAAACAGCACAGGCTGGGTGGCTTAAACAACAGAAATTCACTTTCTCACGGTTCGGGAGACTGGAGGTCCGAGGTCTGCTTGCCAGTATGGTGGGGGGCTGGTGAGAGCACTCTTCCTGGCTGGTGGGTGGCCGCCTCGTCCCTGTGTCCTCGCATGGCAGAGAGAGAACGAGACCCCTGGTGTCTCCTCTCGTAACGGCACGGCTTCCATCGTGAGGGCCCCACCTGGTGACCTCATCTAAGCCTCCCAAGACTGACCCCCAGATGCCATCATACTGGGGCTTAGGGCTTCCACATATTAATTTGGGGGAACACAGTTCAGTCCTTGGCTGAAGGGAAGCAGGACAGGTTCTGGGAGCCCTGTTTGGTCCACACTGTGCAGCCCCCAATGTCCCCTCTTCCCCCCTCCCCCAGCAACCAGCACAGGGTTGAGGCTAAGGGCAGCAGCCTGCTTCGATGGGAGGCCGGGCCTTGGGTGTTTTAATCATGTTTCCTGGAGTTGTTATATTTTTTTCTCTCTGGGAATTTGGGAGGCCATGGTACCCCGGTGCCATTTTGGGGGGAGCGGCCAAGTTTCCCTGGGCCTGGTGTGCAGGCCAGCCTGTGGGCTCAAACCAGGTTCATGTCCAAGTCTGGGCGCACAACCACACACTAGCCTATGATTCAAAGTGACCAGGCCTCTGGTACGTAGGATTCGGGTGGATCCATCCTGCTCCAGCCCTTTTTTTAAATGACACTTTTATTGACAATGTAATTCACACACCATGTAATTCACCTGCTTAAAGTGTACAAGTCAGCGCTGTTTACTATAGTCACAGAGTGAGAAGTGATTTTACAACATTTCATCACCTTAAAAAGAAACCCCACGCCCCTTAGCAGCCACTCCCTGTTTCCCCATAACCCCCCAGGCCCTAGACACCCACTGATCTACATTTGGGCTTTATATGTTTGCCTTTTTTCTGGACATCTCCTATAAATGCAAGATACAGTCTTTTGTGACCGGCTTCCTTCACTGAGCGTGTCTCTGAGGCGTACCCATGCTGCCGTCAGAATCGGTTCTTCATTCCTTCTTGTGGCTGAATCATATTCCTGGTGTGGTTATTTCCCATTTTATTTATCATTCAGTAGTTGACGGACATTTGGGTTTCCACCTCGGAGCTTCATGAACCAACGCTGCTGTGAACGCTTGGGCAGTTTTGTGTGGGATCCACCTAGAATGTATACGCCTTATGGAAACTGAACGTTGACTTAACCTTTTGAGGAACTGCCAGACTGTTCTCCAATGAGGAAATTTACATCCTCACCAGCACTGTATGAGGGCTCCAATTTTTCACACCTTCGCTAAGGCTTGTTACTATCTTTTCTATTGTAGCCAGCTTTGTGGGTATGAAGTGGCATCTCGTTGTGATTTGGATTTGCATTTCCTTGATAGCTAAGGATGTCGGGTGTCCTTCATTCTTTTATTCCATTTATCTATACACATCCATGTACCAATACCACCACGTTTTAGTTCTAGAACTTTGTACTAAGTTTTGAAAGCAGGACATGTTAGTCTTCCAAATTTTTTTTTTTTTTTGCAAGATTATTTGGACTATTCTGGGTCCCTCGATGCTCCATATGAATTTTAGGACCAATTTCTGCAAAGCAGCCAGCATGATTATGATAGGGGTTGTGTTGAACTGTAGATCAGTCCGGAGAGTATGCCCCACTTAACAACAGCAAATGTTGTGATCTCTAAATAGGCGTATCATCTTTCCATTTATTTAGATCTTCCTTAGTTTCTTTCAACATTGTGTTGTAGTTTTCAGAGTCTAAGTTACACATTTAAAAAAATGTATTCCAAAGTATGTTAATCCATTTTGAGGCCACTTGATGGAATTGCCTTCTTAATCTCATTTTCTGATTATCCAGCTGCTTTGAAGGACACACCTCAAGCCCTGTTAGTTTCTTTACTCCTTGCTTTTCAGCATTTCATAGAGTTTCAAGTGTTTTTTCTCAAGGCTATACCTGCCTGATTTTGAGCTTTCTTAAAAGTCCAATTCCGTAGGATAGGCTTGTGCTTGGACAGTCTTGTGCCCTCTGGAGGATTCTGCTGCCCAGAGGTTGAGGTCATAAAGCCATCCCAGCCTACTGACTAGCACTCGGCATGGGGACCTCATGCTTGGCTGGACCACTCTGAAATTCTGCCCTAATTATTTTTTCATGTAAACATATACATAAAATATGACTATGTTAGAATGAAGTTTTAAAGGCCCCCAAAACCCACCTCCTTCAGAAACTGCTGATTTGGGTTCTGGCCCAGTCTTTTCTGCATTTCAATGCATTTGCCAAAAATAGTGGAGATCATATGTTTGTATCCACTTTCCGTGTAACATTACGTCATAATTCTTTCCCCGTAGACAGTGGTAATGACTGTGTAATATTCCACTGAGTAGATGCCCTATAAATTAGCGCTCCATTCTTTCAGCCTTGAACATTCAGTCTTTCACTTCTATAAGTAACATCGCAAAGAACTATGTTCATAAAGCCTTTCAGTATTTAGGACTTTTTCCTTACAAATAGATTCCTAGAAGTGGAATAAGTGAGTCAAATGATGTAGACGCGTAGAGCTTTAGCTGTATCTCTATACATCCCTAAGGGTTGAACTGATTCCCTTTGTCTGAGTGGTAGATGAGAGTGTCCCTGTCACCTCACTCCTACCTGCCTTCAAAGCAACATACTCTGAAATTGCTGATCTTCTGGTTTAAGAAATTGCAGCTCCTCTGCACATTGCTAGTATCTTTGATTTCCAAGAACATTTGTAAAAGGTCGGTTTATGTCCTTTTCTCATTTAGTTATTAGGGTCATCATACTGTTTTCAGGAGGACTATTTTTTCTTTATTTGACCCTCAGAATTGTTTAAAGTTCATATGGCATCAATTATGTTGTTTCCTTTGTGGCTTCTTCGAAAAACCTGCTGTTGTTTTTTAAAAATTGTTTTGTCTTTGTTCTCTAATTTCTGTGGAACGTACTGTGGAGCTCCTCTTTCTCGACCTTTCCAGGTCTAGTCTGAGGAGAGAGGGGACAGAGGCAAAGGAGAAGTAGGGGCCTAAGTGCCTCCATCGTGACGGCACGAGCCAGGCTCGGTGTTTTGCTTGTGATATCCTCACCCTCTGATCTGTGGCTTAAAGTTTTGACGTTAACAGTAATTATCCATGGGTGATACAACTATGGGGGATTTGTTTGTTTACTTTCTGCATTTTCTTGTTTCTTTTTTTAATGTTTATTTGAGAGAGAATATGAGCTGGGGAGAGGGACAGAGAGAGAGGGAGAGAGAATCTTAAGCAGGCTCCATGCCTAGCGTGGAGCCCAGTCTGGGGTTTGATCCCACGACTGTGAGATTATGACCTGAGCCGAAATCAAGAGTCAGACACTTAACGCACTGAGCCACCCAGGCGCCCCTACTTTCTCCATTTTCTAAGTTGTCTCTAGCCGCCTCTTTCACAGTGAGACAATGAATGTTTTTAAAAATTTGAAAGGGTTCGAAGCCAGCAGGTAGAAAAAAGACCCGTCTGTAGGCTGTAGCGTTTCCTCCGAAGAGGCCATCCGATCTGGTCCTGGAATGCCGAGTGCAGTTACAGCCGCAGGGGGCTTCGTCTGCAGGGGGTCTCAGTCCACCTGGGCCCAGGAGCTGACCCTGGGCTTGAAACATGGCTCCAGCTGGGACCTTGGGGGGGGTCAGCGCTCCTGGGTCCTTTCCTTACTTCCTGCCCAGCTGGATTCACTCCTGCTTGCGAAAAGCTGACAAAAACAAGGACAACAAGATGAGCTTCAAGGAGCTGCAGAACTTCCTGAAGGAGCTCAACATCCAGGTGGACGACGGCTACGCCCGCAAGATCTTCAGGGTGAGGCAGGGGTGAGGCAGGGGTGACGGCGGGGGCTGAGCGGCAGTGGCCCCGACCTACTGGGGCGGCGCTCTGAGCCCGGCCCACGTGGCCTTGCAGGAGTGCGACCGCTCGCAGACAGACTCGCTGGAGGATGAGGAGATTGAGGCCTTCTACAAGCTGCTGACCCAGCGGCAGGAGATTGACCGCACCTTCGCGGAGGCGGCGGGCTCCGGGGAGACGCTGTCGGTGGGCCAGTTGGTGGCGTTCCTGCAGCACGAGCAGCGGGAGGAGGCGGCAGGCCCCGCGCTCGCCCTGTCTCTCATCGAGCGCTATGAACCCAGCGAGACGGGTGAGAGCCTGGCCGGGGCCTGCGGTCCCTGGGGCCACACCGGGCTGGGGGAGGCCTGGCGAGGCGGCAGCCCGAGTGTAGGCAGCTGGGGGGAACGGGGGTGCCTCGGCACCGCCACCCCTCTCTTGGCTACTGCTTCCTTCTCTGTGCCCACGCGGGCCCAGCTCTGAGCCCTCCCTGGGCTTCAGTCTGGAGGCACAGAGGAGACGAGGCCCCGCCTTCAGGGGGCGCGGGTGTGGGGGACCGAGGAGGGGGGGAGGGGGAGCGGGAGCTGGAGGAAGGGGAGGAGGAGGCCGAGCCCCACTCGGGCCGGCACAATCTGAGGATTGACGCAGACTTACCGCTTCCGAGCGATACCGGGGGTGAGCTCAGGACAGGGAGGAGGGACGGCAGGGGCCCCTCCTGGCGCCGGCAGAGCCCTGACCGGTGCCGGCCTCCTCGCTCGCAGCCAAGGCGCAGCGGCAGATGACCAAGGACGGCTTCCTCATGTACCTGCTGTCCGCCGACGGCAGCGCCTTCAGCCTGGCGCACCGGCGGGTCTACCAGGACATGGGCCAGCCGCTCAGCCACTACCTGGTGTCCGCCTCGCACAACACCTACCTGCTGGAGGACCAGCTCACCGGGCCCAGCAGCACCGAGGCCTACATCCGGTGGGGCCCGGGGCGGGGGCGGGGCCGGGCGGCCTGGGGGCGGGGCGCGGGAGGGGTGGGCGGGGCAGCCTGGGGGCCGGGCGCCGGGAGGGGCGGGGCCGGGGCGGGGCGGGGGCGGGGCCCGGGAGGGGCGGGGCGGGGTCGGAGGGCCTAGCCGCCACGCCTACCCGCAGGGCTCTGTGCAAGGGCTGCCGCTGCCTGGAGCTCGACTGCTGGGACGGCCCCAACCTGGAGCCGATCATCTACCACGGCTACACTTTCACCTCCAAGATCCTCCTCTGCGACGTGCTCAGGGCCATCCGGGACTACGCCTTCAAGGTGGGCGCGCTCCTGGCGGGTGAGGAGGGCCGTAGTAGGGGCGGCCCCCCCTCCTAACCTGCCCTGGGGCCTCCAGGCGTCCCCCTACCCCGTCATCCTGTCCCTGGAGAACCACTGCAGCCTGGAGCAGCAGCGTGTGATGGCGCGGCACCTGCGCACCATCCTGGGCCCCATGCTGTTGGACCGGCCGCTGGATGGGGCCACCGCCAGTCTGCCTTCCCCTGAGGTTCGCGGTGGGCGTGGGGGTGCCCGTATGAGAGGGCAGGGGGACGGGCTGGGAGGCCAGCTGGATGGGTCTTGACCAGATGCTTCTCCATTCTTAGCAACTGAAGGGGAAGATCTTGCTGAAGGGCAAGAAGCTTGGGGGGCTCCTGCCCCCTGGCGGGGAGGGTGGCCCTGAAGCCACTGTCGTGTCTGATGAGGATGAGGCTGCTGAGATGGAGGACGAGGCAGTGAGGAGCCGAGTGCAGCACAAGCCCAGGGTTCGAGGGGGAGTCATGGGGGAGGGCTCAGCCCGGGGACCTCCCCCATCACGGGATGCTTGGCTGGTCTCCGTTCTCAGAGGCTGCCACTCAGACCCTCTGCCCGCCTCTCTCTGTCTGTCTCCCTCTGTCTCTCTGTGTCTGGGTTTCTGGCTCTCTCAGTGCCCACCTGCCCCAACCTCTGAATCTAACCTGGGCCTCCCCATGGCCCCCAGGAGGACAAGCTCAGGCTAGTGAAGGAGCTCTCCGATATGGTCATTTACTGCAAGAGTGTCCACTTTGGGGGCTTCTCCAGCCCTGGCACCCCAGGGCAGGCTTTCTATGAGATGGCATCCTTCTCCGAGAACCGCGCCCTCCGACTGCTCCAAGAAGCAGGTGAGCCCGGCCCTGCCCCCTCGGGGTGCTGTCCATCTGTCTGACCATTTGCACTGGTCAGGTCCGGGTCAGGCCCGCTCCCCATGCCCAGGACCCGGCAGAGTCGGCCGTTAGCAGATAGAGCTGGGGGCGGGAGGGGCTTGGGCTCACCGGGAGGTCTGCCCTTCTGACCACCGGCCCCTTCTCAGGAAACAGCTTTGTTCGGCACAACGTGACTCACCTGAGCAGGATCTACCCCGCCGGGTGGAGAACGGACTCCTCCAACTACAGCCCCGTGGAGATGTGGAACGGGGGCTGCCAGATCGGTATGGGCTGGCGGGGGCTGGGAGGAGGACTGAGGGGGGTTTCGGTCCGGAGGGCCAGGGACCAGGAGCCTCTGGGGACCTGGCTGGGGCCAGACACAGGGCGCTGTGGGTTCAGGACCTGGTAGTCGCAGTTTGGAAAGAATCCCGCCACCAACAAGTGAACAGTGTCTGAAACCTCATCGTTAGCACACTAGTCCTTTGAATTCTGGCACCAGAAAGAAAACGCGAGGTTGGTGTGCTGGGTCAGGGAGGGTGGCAGGAGGGAAGCAGGCATTGCGTGACGCTCGACCCCGCTTCTGCCTCCCCACGTGACTCTAAGGCCTCAGTCTACCCTGAGTAGGTGGGCTCTAGAGCCCCCCGAGACCAGCCCTCAGCCTGCGACTGCTCTGTCTTGCCTACAGTGGCCCTGAATTTCCAGACGCCTGGCCCAGAGATGGATGTGTACCAGGGGCGTTTCCAGGACAACGGGGCCTGTGGGTACGTGCTGAAGCCGGCCTTCCTGCGAGACCCGGACTCTACCTTTAACTCGCGTGCTCTGGCTCAGGGGCCCTGGTGGACCCAGAAGCGGCTCCGTGTCAGGGTATGGCCAGCCCCAGGGCGGACAGGAGCCTGTGGACCTCCCCTCTCCCTCGCTGCCGCTCCTGAGCCCCCGTTTGTCCCCTGCCTTTCCTCAGGTCATCTCCGGGCAGCAGTTGCCAAAAGTCAACAAGAATAAGAATTCGATTGTGGACCCCAAGGTGACGGTGGAGATCCACGGTGTGGGCCGGGACGCGGCGAGCCGCCAGACTGCTGTAGTCACCAATAACGGTACTTGCTGGGCCTGGGTGGGGCCTGGCCACTGGAGCTGGTGTCCACGCGGCTGACGTGGTGCGTGCACCCCCAGGTTTCAACCCCTGGTGGGACACGGAGTTTGAGTTTGAGGTGGCCGTGCCTGAGCTCGCCCTGGTGCGCTTCGTGGTGGAGGACTATGACGCCTCCTCGAAGAACGACTTCATCGGCCAGAGCACCATCCCATTGGGCAGCCTCAAGCAGGGTGAGTTGGTGTTGAGGGGAGGGGAGGGCAAGGTCAGGGGGACCGAGGGCCGTCGTCCCTGGAAGCACTATCACCGAGTGACCGGGACTCTCCGGGTGCCCTTTCCTGCCTGCCCACCTGCCAGGCTACCGCCACGTCCACCTCTTGTCGAAGAACGGAGACCAGCACCCGTCTGCCTCCCTGTTTGTGAAGGTGTCTCTCCAGGACTAGGTCCGGGGATTCCGGCGGTGGCGGCCCCGAGCACCCCAGGCGCTCTGTCGCACGTAGGGACAGGGCTGGTGTGCCTGCTCCCGACCTCGCGCCTGGAGCTAGAGGCCCCGCGCTGCCCCCAGCTCTGCCACACTGTCACAGCCGCTGCCTCTCTGCGGTTGCAGGGGCTGGCTCGGTCCCGGGCGCGCTCTTCCATTCCGTTAGGAAAAACACTGCAACCCTCCGCCCTCTGGCCAGCCCTAGGCTGAGGGTTTTTATAAAAATCATAAGACTGAGTCCTGTGGTCTTTTTACCTGAATGCCAGGAAAAGCCCTACACAGGGCACATGTGTGTGCATGCGTGTGCGTGTGCACGTGTGGGAACACTGGAGCCCCAGCACCTCTCTGTCCCCCTCCCCCGCACTCACACTGTACGAGGCTTGTCTGTCCCTTTGGACAGCAAGGACCAGCAAGAAACAAAGCCCTCCATGGAAAACAAAGAGAGCCCAGTCCTCTGGACTAGTCCCCTCCAGGCCCAGAGGCCCTTCCCCCCAAGAGGTGGACCTACCAAGTGATCCAGACTTGAACGCTGCTGCGACACGGACGTGGGAGACCACAGACTTTTATTGACTGGGGTGGAGGGAGTGACCAGGGAGTGCCAGCAGGGTGTCCCTGGTGCCTCAGGTACCTGTTGGGAAGGCACCCCTGGGGGTCCTGGCCACGTTGGTGGCACCGACGGGCAGAGCCCGGGTTCAGAAAAAGCCGAGCCGCTTCTTCTCCTGCTGCTGCCTCCACTTGGCCATGCTATAGAATTCTTCCTTGGACTTCCCAAAGATCTCTCGGAAGTCAGAGTCTGAGAGATAGAACTGGTGGGGAGGGGGTGCAGGGGCTGGGGGTCAACGCCCAGTGGTGTCATCACAGGGCCCAAGGCTCTCCTCTCCCACATCTCCCTGCCCATCATCCCCTCTGAAACACACATCTCCCCGGGCGCCCTGCCCGCTGCCCACCCTCAGTGGGCCATGCCCGGGTTCCTCCCACTCAGTTTTAGGGGCATCGGTGCAGGGCAGTGAGTGGCAGGGGGCAGCGGGCACCCACCTCCTTTCGGGCTGGGTCCACACCCTCTGGCAGGTCCTCAGCAGCCCGATGCATTAGCTGTTCTCGGGGCAGGTGCCCACTGACGGCGGGCCTGGGGCTGCCGTGGTGGCTGCTGGAGCCGGTGCTGGCGTCACCTGCCTTGGGTCCCAGCTGCAGCCCATTCCCTGAGCCGTCCTGGGAGCCCTTGAGGGCCTGCAGGGTCAGAGGGCGCGTCCTGCCATTGCTTGGCAGCTGGAAGGTGTCGAGTTCCTGCTCAGAAAGGGGACTCAGGCTGGGGGGATGGAGAGGCTCCCACGGGGAGGCTGTACTGAGCCCGCTGGCTCTCCTGCCCACACGGCAAACCCTTCCTTGCCCGTTCTGCCCGTCTGGGCCGTGCTGGCCTAGCATGGACCCTGGTGGGAGCCTGGAGGACCCAGTACTCACTGCTGTCATCTCAGCTGTGGCCGGTTTCGCTCCCAGGCTGCCTTCCAGCACCTCCTCGTAGGACTGGTTGCTCTGGGGGCAAGAATCAGGGGGGGGGGGAAGAATGGAGGGCACCACTGGGACCCGGGAGGGGGTCTGAGGACAAGACCGGGCCTCCACCACCCGCAAGGGAGGTCCTGCCTCCTCCCAGTCGGCTCAGGGCCCACTCTCCCTGGAGTACGGGGGGCTGCTGGGAGTTGAAGCCTCACTCACAGGCCACTTGTAAGGGTCCCAGCTGGGGAACCATCCAGTGAAGGTGGGGGGCTCATGGCCCTGCTTGATCACCATGAGGGGCGTGGCGGGGCTCCTCCCTGCCGGGTGGGTCTTCAAGTACTCCTGGCCCCAGTCCACCGCCGCCTTCTTCCGCTTACCGGCAGCTTCCCCGAGCCACGGGAAGATCTGGGCCACAGAGGGGGCCTGGCCTTGGGCGAGTGGAGGGGCTGCCCAGAGCTGACCACATCTCCCCACTTCCGTCCATTAAATAGCCTCACACCCTCCAGCCAACCAGGCACACACCCAGCAGTCTGGCCACCGTACTCACACACCCATCGACATGCCAGAAGACGATAGGCCTGGATGTGTACATTCAATTCGCAAATATTTACTCAGCACCTACTGTGTGCCAGGCACTGTTCTAGGCACTGGGGCATTCAACAATGGAAAAAAAAAAACAGGCAAAAATCCCTGCTCTTACAGAGCGTTCATTTTACTGGGGAGAGTAAAGAAGTAAAATATGTATTGTATGAGATGCAGAAAAATAGGCAGGGAAGACACGAAGTGTGGTGGTGGGAGGGTGGATAGTGTCGTTTTAATTTTTTTTAATGTTCATTTGTTTTGAGTAACAGACAGCGCGAGCAGGGGAGGGGCAGAGAGAGAGGGAGACACAGAACCTGAAGCAGCTCCAGGCTCGGAGCTGTCAGCACAGAGCCCGATGCGGGGCTCGAACCCACAAACTAAGCACATGACCTGAGCTGCAGTCGGACGTGCAACTGACTGAGCCCCCCAGGCGCCCCAATACTGTCATTTTAAATTAGATTCAGGGAGAGTCTTCCTGAGAAGGTGACATTCGAGTAAAGATCTGGGGGAGGTGTGGGGAGCAATCGCGTGCCCTAAGAAGAAACTACCAGTGCGAAGGCCCTGGGTGTGGCTGAGCATGTTTGGGGAACAGCAAGGAGGCCACTGCGGCCAAGGCAGAGCAAGTGGAGGGGGCAGGGGGAGCAAACCTGCCCTGAGAGTCAGGGCCGTCAGGCCTCGTGGGCTGTCGTCACAGGGGCTTTGCTTTTGCTGAGTGAGATGGGAACACATGAGCCTCATGGCCACAGCCACACAGTGTCACGGTGACGACACCCCCCCCTCAGGTGGCCGCCCATAAACACGGTCGCACCCCATCACACAGCTGCGCACACTCCTGAAAACACAGGGAGCCCCAAACTGCCATGGGTAGCCTCAGATACAGGGTGACCCCGCAGTCACTCACTGCGGTCCCCCAGGCTCCTAGTTTCCCCAGTGACAGCCAGTGCTTGGCCACGGCCGTTACAGAGTCACGCAAAGGAATCACACACACGCGTGCAAACACTCCCACTGACACGCTGGCCACAGGCACCCAGTGGCCGGAACCACACGTACCGCTGCAAGGCACACGGAGTCACACCCAACTACAAAACGGGTCCCAGACACAGCCGTCTCCTGCAGCCTCATGGTGACACGGAGTTGTCCGTGGCCAACAATGCACGGCCACTCACGCTGTCACAGTGTCACACACCATCACACACTGCCCTATAGCCTTACACAGCTGGAAACACAGCCACACACGTGAGCCAGTCTCACAGACACGGACATCTCCCGCCCCATTCACACCCGGGCCGACACGGGTGGCCGCCTCACCTCCTGCCAGGTGTCCAGTAACATGATGTCATGCTTGCCAGGTCCTCTTGGCGAAAGAACACCATTTCTGCAAGGACCAGGTGGCCCATCTGGCTGGAGCACTCAAACAGTCAGGGCTGGAAGCCGGAAATGTCCTCGGGGAGCCTGGCCAGTGCGGGCGGCCGGTTGTGAGGGCTCCGCACACAATTGCGCCTCTCGGCAGCCTGGGCGAGGCCGGCCCTGGGCACAGGGCCTCTGCCCCAGGGGAGGGGGGCAGCTTCTCCTGCAGGGGGCGCAAGGGCCTTCCTCTGCGCTCCCCCATCCCCTAATTCACTCCAGAGGCCTTACGCCCCGGTGCCCCCATCTGTCAGTGGGAAAGCACGTACAGGACCTGTCTGCTGTGACACCAGCCGCCCGGGAACCTGCCCGGCCGTGGGCCCCTGGGACGGAGATGGCCGGCCTAGCGGGGCGGGGTGGGGGCGAGCGGTGGTCGGCTGGGGCCCTCCCTCCCCGGGGCTGGGGGTTGGAGCCCCCGGCCCCGGCTGCGAGCCGGCCTCAGCCCCAAGGTGGGAGGGGGAAGCGAGGCTGAGAGAGGGGCACAGTTGTACTTGGGAGCTCAGGGGACCTGCAGGGAGCACAGAGCATGAACCCGGCCCCGCAGGCCCACGCGGCCGCCCTGACTCTGAAACCTCCCCTCGAAGGCCTCACCCTTGCTTAACTTCTGATACACGCCCTTGTCCGTTACACACGCCACACACGCTGTTTATGCACACGTCACGTCACGCCCACACCCACACACTGGTACCAGGACCCCTGTGGACAGTGGGCCGGGAACGGGGCTTTGCGGTCTTGCCCTGGGGCACTGGTAAGGTCCAGGACTGGGACAATGCAGGGAGCATGTTCGCCAGCAGAGGGCGCCACGACCCAGCTCTCCCGGGCATCTTGCTGATCCCCGATACCCAGGGCTGGGGCCCGAGGGGTGGGCTATGCTCCCGGGAGCTCCTGGAGGGGGGACCAAGAGGCCTCAGCCCTAGGGTGGCCTCTCCTGCTCTCTGTGTGACCCTTCAGCAGTCACCCACCCTCTGTGGGTCTGTTTCCTCCTCTGTGTAAGGAGATCAGCCTCCTCCCAGCCCTGTACCTCTTGTCGCTGGGGTAGGGAGCCCAGCCTCCCAGGGCCTCCCAGAAGTGGGGGGCTCCTGACCCTCCAGCACTGTTTCCGTGTTCTCGGCAGAGATGGCAGTGACCACCGTCCGCGCCATCTCACGCTGGTCCCCGCTGCAGCCCTGGCCCCCAGAGAGCCGGGTCAGGCCCTGAGGGGGAGGTCTTCACCTCCAGCCCCCCTCCCCCCAGGGGACTCTGGGGAGCTGGGCCTGAGGCACGGGAGGCCAAAGCTGATGGCAGGGCACACGTGAGCAAGGGACCTCGCCTTGCCCCCTCCCAGGACCGGACCCTCTCCTGGTGCAGAGAATGGGATGGGGACCCCAGGCCCCGGGATCGTTTGTGGTTTATGAACTTTGGAGGAAACTCTGGCAAACTGGACTCCTTTTCTTCCCCCCGCGAGAGAGCTGGGAAGGGACATGCCCCTTGCTTGAGGCAGGAAGGAGGGGAGGCAGGGCCTGGCCCGCCTCTGACCAGGGGACTCCCAGATCTACCAGTCAGGCTCCAGAGGGACCCCACGCCTGGCCTGGCTGGGGCTGGACACGAGGTCTGCACCCTCCTGGGGCGTGGACCCGTCCCTTGCCTGGCACCCCACCCGAGGGATAAGCCCAGAGGTCGGTGATAGAGGTACCTTTCCAAACCAGAGGTAGCAGATGCTGGCGGTGACCAGCAGGAAGACGTCACTGGAGTGGAGGGCTGAGGCACGGGCTGGCACCTCCAGGGACCTGGTATTGCAGCTGTCGGTGCCTTGCACGTGGAAGAGCCTCGTGGCGGGTGCTGGCTGCTCCTTCCCACTGCGCCCCGTGCACCCCTGGAAGGCGGCTGGGCCTCAGGACGAGGCAAGGGCTCCTGGGAGCCGCCTCCCTGTCCCGGTGATGGACAGACTGGGGCCCGCCAGACTCTAGCTTGAAGCCACCACTATTTTCTAGACCCTCTGAGTGTGGAGGGTGAGGATCCCGTCAGCCTGTGCGAGGGAACCAGGCCCTTTCCAAATGGATCCCGCCCCCAGCTCCAAGGAGTCAGGGCACGGTTTCCCCTAGAGACAGAAAGTGGGGGCCCCAGGCAAGGCCCTGGCTCCCTTTCAATTCATCTTCTCCTGTGCGGCTCCGGGGAGCAGGGGCAGAAACTGAAGCAGGGGCCGCCTTGGAGCGCCTGGGTGTCTCCCAGCACCAGGAACCCCGGGGGGTAAATGGGGCCCCTGGGCTGAAGAAAAGCTCAGCATGTGCGTGCAGCGGCTATGGGCACGTGGCGGGGCCAGTGAGGCTGTGGGAACAGCAGCAAAGTGGGCCCCACCTGGAAGACCAGCAGCTGGCCCCGGAGGACGGCGAGGAAGTGAGGGGGCTCGCTGCCCATGGTCACATGCGCCTCTCCCAGGGCCCCACGGTGCACGAGGTCCAGCTCCTCGGCATTGCAGTTCAGGGCTTCGATGTCGCATGTGGTGGCGTGGCGGCCCTGAAGGTGGGGGTGGTAGGGGCCTGGAGCGCCTCTTAGATCCCATTCTCGGGGCCTCAGCTCTGGGGCCCGAAGGTGCCCGCCACCCCCCTCGGGCCACTGTACCTGCCACAGGTATAGGATATACTGGACGTGGCCCATCTTGTGGTGTGTGTAGAGGACAAGGTAGCAGTTGCCTGCACACAACTGTGCATGATGCCTGGGGTCCACGGGCTGCCTGTGTAAGTCCTGGATGCACCACACCTGGGGAACAGAGGGCCGATGGGCACAGGGGACCCCCTCCTCTTGAACCAGCCCGCCCAGTCTGTGCCTGGCCAGAAAGCGCTCCTTGGCCTTGGCGCGTGCGTCATCTGTGCTGGGCCTGCACGGGGATCTGCAGGTGACCCTTCCGCCACGGCCCTGGGACCCACCACACTTGCGCTGGCTGCTCTCGGCCAGGACGCAGTTGGGTGTGCGGGGCCTGGGACAAACGAGTGGCCAGGACTCCAGAGGCTGCTGAGACGGACCTGTGCCCTCACCCTGCCCCCACCAGCCACAGGCAGGTGAGGGGCAGGCAGGTCCTGGCACAGCTGCTTGCTGCCCCGGCCAAGCCTGCAGAAGCAGGGCAGACGCGAGCCCTCGAGCTTTGGGGGGAAATTCTCTTTTCTCAAGTGTCACTTAAACAGACAAAGCCTTTCAAAGACTGAACGTAAAGTACTTCCTCATACTTAACAGTGATTTCCTGTCCCTGTGGGGAGCGAGCACGGGCTCTGAGCCTCAAATCCCAGGTAGGCCCTGCGTGGGCAGTGAGACCTCCTCAGCCTGTAAAGCGGACATAGCCACGCCCACCTTGTCAACGGCAGGAAGCACGCCCGGGCATCATGTGCCCACGCAGAGCCTGACAGCTGTCCCTGGGCCGGCGTCCTACGCAGAGCAACAGGAGTCCTGCCCTTTGCAGAAGAGGCTGACTGCGAGCACACACGCTACCCGGGGGCAGCACCTCCTCGGCAGCTAGGCCTCCCGGGCCAGGGGCTCCCCCGGCCTGCCTGCTGGAAGGGGTCCCCTCCCGGCCTCTGTGCTGGAGCCTGCGTGGCAAGACCTCCCTCGCTCCCTCCTTTGCCCCCCCTCATTTCCCTGTCCCGCTCGGTCTCTCCCGGGGTGCCCCATCTCTCATCCCACCCCCCAGCTCTGTCTCCTCCCTCCTCGTCTCTCTCAGTCCCCCCTCTGTCTCCCTGTCCTCTCTCCCTGTCTTCCTTTCTCCCTGCTCTCCCCCACCCTGCTGTGTCTCTTTGGTCCCTTCTCACTAACAGCCTCTGTCCATCCATATTGGGACAAATACAGGAGGCAACCTTGGAGAAATGGTATTTTCTCTGACCTCGACCTACTTTGAGAACTAGGAACCCTTCACATAGGCCCGGAAGTCCTGTTCCCAGAATCTCACAGCATCCCCACACCAGCCATGGGCCAGATGGGACCGTAGTTTTTGCCCCCATTTTATAGACTAAAACACTGAGGCCCAGAGGAATAAAGGGCTCCGCTAGGGATCAGGTAACATGTCAAGATACAACTCCTGCATCTCCCGGAACGCTGATCTGAGAGCAGACAGGTGGCTGACAGCATGTGACTGTGTGGGCTGTGACTGATTACACGTGACTGTGGACTGTGTTGGTGTGCTCCTGTGGGCTGAGAGTTGTCTCTGACTGCGATCATGTGTGATGGAGAATTTGTACAATTACACGTTTGCAGCTGATTAGCTTGGCTGATTAGGTGCAGTTAGGTGTGTGTGTCTGAATTATATGCTCGGTACGTCATTTGGTTGACAAAAGGACACAATTAAGTATTTGAAGTGTTACCGTGCTGTGTGCCAAGTGTTACGTGAGCAAGTGGCCACAGATGCACAGATTGATTAGGCGTGATGTGTATGAGGCGGCAGCAGGGAGGGCGAGTGCATATGTACACATGCCCCTGGGTGTCCCTGCCTGCACGCGCCCTTGGGGCACTTTAGCAGCCTTACCATTCACCCCAAGGCAAAGCCTAACCCCTGTGCGCCTCTCGACTCCCAGCCAAGCTAACGCCCCTTACCTCCACCTTCCCGGAAGCGTCGTCCACCATCCTGAGCCGGGCAGCTAGCGCGGGGCTGACTGTGCAGCTTGCCCGCATCCAGCCTCCCCTGGACCGATTTACCTGACGGGAGGGCACGGGGTGTCACTGGCGTCTTCGTCCTCGCCAACCGCACCCGCCCATCACTCAAAACCCCCCTCCGACCACACTGCCCCAGCCGGTGGCGTTTTCTGGGTGCTGCCCCTTGTCGGCCCCTCTGTCCCCTGCAGACCCCGCTCCGCGCCCCGCCCCATCTAGCTCCCGCACCTGGTCCCGCTTACTCTGCCGTCCAACCCAAGGTCGAGGCCGCCGCCCCCGCCGGCCCCGCCCCGCCCCGCCCCGCCCGCTCTCCCCTCCCGCCCAGGTTCTGGGTGCGGCCCCACGCCGGCCACGCCCCTCCAAGGCCACGCCCCCGGCCTTGTCCCGCCCGCTCCACCATCCCAGCCGCAGTTCTGGGTGCCGCCCCGCCCCATCAGACCCCGCCCCCATCAGACCCCGCCCCC
>CM053573.1:148826316-149075576 GCA_028646485.1 Cryptoprocta ferox
CGTCGTTCACCACCTCCACGTTGGTGCAGGTCGGGTAGCCTTTGGCCTGGATGAAGCCCTGGGGCGGGGGCTCTGTCAGGCGTGCGGCCCGGGGGCCCGATTCTCCGCTCCACCCTCGGGGGGCCTGCCGCCCGGCGGAGCGCTGAGCCGCGTTAATTACCCGAGCTCATGACCCGCTCACGAAGTTGGCTCCTTTACCACCGACTTCTCTGAGGTCCCGGAGGACAAGCAAGGTCCCTTTAGTCTGGGCCTCGGGAAGGACGGGCCGTGACAGCCCCCTCCAGACCCCAGGCAGAGCCCTGTCTCCCCTCCTGGGAAAGGAGAGGGCGCCCAGTGCGGTTTGCTGCGCAGACCTCAAGGCGGATCCACGTTCCCCTTTTACACATGGCTTCTTGGGTGCTCGCCCCCCCCCAGCCCCGTGGGGCTCCCAGGGCAGGGTGCATGCCCCTGGTACGGAGGGGGGCCCTGTGTTTTCCCTCGGACCCCTGGGCAGAAGTCCGTCTCCGTCCTCAGACTGGGCGCCTGTCTCCGGGCCTAGACCCGGGGGCAAAGCCTCGGCCTCCACTATCAGACAGGCTCCTGGGGCAGGACGGACCCATCTCCTGGCCCACCTCCCCTTGAGGACCCCGGGAATGGATGTGTCCTCGTTTAGAGTCCGGGGTACTGCCATAGCTTCCCTCAGACCCCAGGGCAGCTCGCGTCCCCCTGAGACAGGGCCTAGCAGCTTCACCAGAGCCGGGCCGAAGGCAGCCTTTTTCTCTTGGAGGCTGGACATGCGTCCCTGCCACACGTAGATCTTGAAGCCACCCTGGTCCAGGATATAGTAGTCCTGGGAGCAAGAGAGGGACTGGTGGGTAGGTGGCCCAGACTGGGCTGGGGCTGTGAGTGGGTGGGGACGGAGGCCGTGTTGGGGGCCAGGCTTGCCTCACCTCCTCCTGCAGTAGGTCTTGGGTTAGTGGGCAGGTCGCCAACTCCCGGATCACCAAGTCCTCACCTTCCTCGCAGACACTGGGGGACAGGCATCCGGATGTGGGCGGCACAGCCCCTCGGTGGGCTCCACTCCAGCCCCCTTTAGCCTTCACAGAGGCAGAAGGCATGGGGTCTGGGGCCCCAGATTGAAGCCTTAACTTCACCGCAGCCTTGCCATGGAGCCTTAGGCATCTCCCTGGCCCTCCAGTGCCTCGGTTGCCCTATCTGTACACTGGGTTTCTCAGAAAGGCAGTCATGCAAGAGTACAGGCTGGGCCCAAAGCCCCACATGGCTTGCTCCCGAAACCCATGGGTCTTTTCGGGAGGACTTTCCGGAGACCCTGTGTTAATGCGGTAATGATAGGCCGACCCAGGCATGCAGGCCCTGCCCGCTCCCAAGATCTGCTCACTGGTAGAGACGGACACTGGCCTTCTGCAGCTGGCTAATACTCTGGACGGGCGCGGTGGCATGCGGGCCGCCCTCTCTGCAGCCCAGCACGGCTTCCATGATCTGCGTGAGGTCAGCGGCTTCGACTTCATCGTCCACCACACCAATCTGTGCGCGGCCACCACGCTCCCTGTCCCGGAGGCTGCGGGTCAGGGCCAGGCCCTGTAGGAAGGGACCTGGCAGTCAGGCCAGGTTCCCCAGCGTGCCCGCCCCCAACCCCAGATCCTTCCCGTGGCAGCTCAGCTCCCAGAGCCTGGGGGCAGGGGGAGGGGCTGGACTCAGCTGGCACAGAGCAGGTGCTGCTAAGGCCTAGTGGAGAGCCCAGCCCACCTCCTGTGGCATCTGGAGGGGACCCTCAGGCCCCAGGGTAGACACTGACCCGCGCCTTCTCAGTGGCGCTGCTCTTGGGCCCGTTCCACTGCACCATCAGCTTGCCCAGGTCCAGCAGGAAGATGTCTCCCTTATTGAAGCTGTTCCAAGAGAGCTCCACCTGCCGGAGGCGGGCGGGCCGGGCAGGAACGGCGTCAGGCCGCCAGCGCCCAGGCGGAAGGGCACCGCGGCCCATCTCCACCTACGTGAGCGCAGCTCACCTGGGTGCCTGAAGCTGTGTGCAGCTGGGTGTGTGTGTGTGTGTGACCATGACACCAGTAGTACGGTGTGTAAGCGTGCCCTGAGTGACTGTGTGAGACCTTGACGGTCACCCGTGGCTGTAGCTGTGTGCATCTCCAGGCACTACCGTAGGTGATGCTGCTTTCCCGGGGTGCACACGGTCATGATGCTTTTCACTCAGTGCACGTCTGTGCTGCACGTGTGTGCACGTACTGTGTACACATGTGGGCTGTATCTGTGTGTGACATCTGTGTGCATGCTCACGTGTACGTATATGGGGGCACATCAAACGTTAACGGTGTGTGCGCTCATGGGTGACGATGTACGTGTCCCCGCATGGATAACGACAGTTATCATCCAAACAGAGACACTTTGGGGAGTAAAAGGAGGGATGCTAAATAATGATGCAAATCTGACGGGGCAAAACCTGGGGTTGCGTGTCATCCCTGCGTGACCAGGGGTGTGTGGTCACTGAATCTGTGGGAGAGCGTGTGTGCGCGCCTGTGGGTGGTGAGGACAATGTGCACCCAGAGTGTGGGGCTGTGCACCCCCCACCCCACATCATGCTCTTTCCCACTGTGCTTACATGGACCAACCGGGTGCACCATTTTGTCTGCCTCGCCCTCCCCAAGTTCTTTTTTTTTTTTTAATTATTTTTTAATGTTTATTTTTGAGAGAGAGAGAGAGAGAGAGAGAATGTGCATTCGCGTGCATGAGTGGGGGAGGGGCAGAGAGGGAGAGGGAGACACAGAATCGGAAGCAGGCTCTAGACTCCGAGCTGCCAGCACAGAGCCCAGCGCAGGGCTCGAACTCACAGACCGAGAGATCATGACCTGAGCTGGAGTCAGACGCTTAACCGACTGAGCCACCCAGGCGCCCCGGCCTCCCCAAGTTGTTAAATGTGCCCATGCGATGGGGGAGAAAACGGGATCGGAGCGGCTGTGGGGGGGCGGGGGGCTAGCGGCCCGGCTCTGCCTGCTCTCTCCTCCTTCCCGCCAGGCCATCTGGGAATGCCGATCCCCCCCCCAACCCCGGCACATCCCTGCACTTCGGAGCGCGGGGGCGGCCCTCACCTCGCTGGCCGACACGTGCTTCCCCCCGTGGATGTGCAGCAGCCGCTGGATGTGGTACGGGTTGGTCTCCACGTGCTTGAGGGCACCGGCCAGGCCTCCTCTCCTGTAGCCGAGGAGGGGATGGCGTCCCATGGGAGACCCTCCACGGCTACGAGCCGGAGTGGGTGTGGGCGTGAGCGGGTGGGGACACACACGTGCCTACTGAAGTACCGGCGCGGGAGCGCACACGCGGGCAAGTGTGTGTGTGGTCATGTGGACACATGCACGTATGTGCAGGGCATGGTGTGTTTATCCATGTGTAGATGTAAATACACGCATGCTGTGCACACACACACCTGTGCGCCACGCATGTATGCCCGTGTACCATGTATACAAGTGGGGGCATAAGGGTATCTATCCATGTAAGTATAGGTGCGAGTGCATGGAATTTGGGGATGTGTGCACATGGACACAAATATTCACATATGTGTGTAGTAGACGTGCCCACCTATAGGCCCATCGCCTGGCAGTGGTGTGTTTTCTGCGTGTGCACGTATAAATGTGTTCGTGTATGGGGTTTAAGTGTATGAAACAGAAACGACCAAGTATTGGCATTTTCCTGTGGTTTAACCTAAGATATTGCGCTCATTAATTGAATACGTTTTGAAGCAATTTACAGCAAAAGACACGTTTCTAGTGGGCACAGTAACGTAAAGGCAAACTCAGAACAACACTGGTGTCCACTCCTGGGTACATTTACCCAAGGGAAATGGAGAAACACGTCCCCACAAAAGGCTTGGAGACGACGCGGATGTTAACTAAATGCAGTGTGGTGATCACTTGCGACACCTGTGAGTCGAGCCACGGCTCTGCACTCCTTGGACTGGACACTGACGTACGCCGATCATGCCTCAATAAAACTGGGGGGCAACCGTGGATACAAATGTTAATCAGAGCATTGTCCTGACAGCCGCAAGGTGGAAGCAATCCAAACATCCCCTAGGTGATAAATAACCCAAACAAAATGTGCTCTAGCGCCACGCCGCCTGTGGCTCGGTTCCATTTATGAAAATGTCCGGAAGAGGCCAATCTACACAGACTGAAGGGAGAAAATGTTTGGGGGGCGCGGGGATGGAGAGTGTTGGGAAAGGTGCCGGGCTTCTTTTGGGGGTGACGACGGTGTTGTGCAACTGTGCTGACATTGCCCAGGTCGCTGAATGTACTAAAACTCACTGAATTTACACTTTTAATGGGCTGTATGTCAGTGGGGCTTAAGCGGATCCGTGCGTGGACATCACAGATGTGCGTGCAGGGAGTTGGGGCAACGTGGTAGGCATGGGATCCGTGACCCCGTGGGGACGTCTCCCCCTCACCCGAAACCCCCACGCCCGGGGGGGGGGGCAGGGTCACCCCGGGCCGCCGTCCCCGCCCCGCACTCACATGATTCCCGGGCGGAAGTAGCTGCGGAACCAGTCGGACTCGTGGCCCTGCGCCTCCCGGTGCTGCACGGGGCCGCCGCCCAGCGGCCTCCGCTGCCGCCTGCGCCTCGGCGCCCGCCTCCTTCCCGACCCAGTAGTGCAGGTCGCTGCACGCCCCCTGCGTGGCCTTCAGGCCCTGGGGAACCTAGGGCCCAGGTGTTTGGGGGTGGGGTGGAGACTGCGACCCAGGATACCCCGAGGGCCCCGAGGGGACTGGGCAGGCGCCTCCCCCGGCGGGAGGTCGAGGTGGGCACAGAGGCCTCAAAGCCAGCCGCCCCCTTGCGTCCCTGGCTGCCCGCCTCCTTCTTCCTAGGGTGGAGCCATGCCACCCCTCCGCCAGACCCCCCAAAGGCTCACACGGAGGGCGATGTAGCAGTGCTCCTCGAAGAAGTTCCCATAAGCCTTCTCCGGTACTGGCACCGTCCTCAGGTTCTGGCAGAGGAGGGTGTTATGAAGCTCAGCGGGGCCCTCGCCCAGCCACCTCCCCACCCGTGACCCTGGGCTGGGGCGGCGGTGGGGAGAGGAGGGAGCACCCAGTTGCTGGGCGGAGACGCCTCGTCCCAGCAACTGCACACTCTCGGCGTCACCAACTCTGCTGTCTGGCTGTGCCGCTCACCTCGATGACCCATATGCGGAGGTCCCTGTGGCTCTCAATGGCTGGGAGGCCCTTGTTGATGTCCATCCCGGGCCAGGCGGGGCTGAGGGGAGAAACCAGAGCCCGGGTTCTCCGGCCCCGGCCGCCTGTGCTCTGGGCTTCGAGCGACACCTCTCCCCACCTGCCGCCGTCCAGAGCACTGTCCTCGTGGAACAGGCCTGTCATCAGGAGGGCTCTCCCAGTACACAGATGCCAGCGAACCAGGACAGACCCTGACCGGCACAGGGGCTTTGCAAACAGGGAACGGGCTCGTTGTCTGTGGGCGTGCTCCCACAAGAGGGCCAAGCTCTGTGGACGGGGATGGGCCTTGAACCCCGGGAGCTCTGTGAACAAGGAGTTAGAAACAGGCTACGCAGACAGGCCAGGTCTGCGGTCGGGGGCAGTCGCCCGAGACAGCGACGGGTCCTGCAGACAGGCCAAGGCTCTGCTAGGAAAAGAGCGGATTCCGCAGGGAGGGGGAGACTCCGCAGACAGGCTCTTGGTACGAAACTGAGTCGTGTAGACAAAGGCAGGCTCTGCGTTGAGGGACAGAGCTGCCAATAGGCCTGGGTCTTCCAGACAGTTAGGTACGGCACCCGCAGAGAGTGATAGGCTACGCGGATGGAAGAAGGCTCTGCATACAAGCATAGGCTCTGCAAACAGGGGCAACTTCCTCAGACTGAAGAAAGGGAGGCAACAGACACAGGGTCTCTTGACAAAAATGAGTTCTGTAGCCAGGGGCCACCTGTCGTTGAAGGACCACCTGACAAAGAGGTACAGACTCTATCCAGGGAAAGTCAGGCAAACAAGAGAAGGTTGTGACCACAAAGAAGGCCCTACGAGCAGCCCCCGACTCTGCAGCCATGGACGGACGTTCCAGACTTCCAGACTGGGGAAGACTGTGTAAATGTGGATGGGGACACAGCCTTAAGGTAGGTACTCTTTACATAAGGGATGAACTGCAGACATGGACAGCTACACAGATACACAAGGCTCTGCAAACAGGCACCGCATCTGCTCAGACAGAGGCAGCCTCCTGAAGTAAGCAAGCGTCTCTAGGCACAGTCAGACTCTGCGAGCAGGAACAGCCTTGGAAAACAGACCCAGATCCTGCATGCCCGGAGATGGGACCAGGCTGGGCGAACAATCAGGAATTCTGCAAAGAGATCCAGACTGAAAAAAGACAGAGGCTCTGCAAACAGAGGCTCTACACACAGAGACTCAGCAGACAGGGAGAGGTTTTGTAAGCCTCCACGTGCTCTGCACACAGACAGGTTCTGTTAACAGTGACAGCTTCTTCAGAGAGGCCAGGGTCTGCTGAAATGAGCTGGCAGGGAAATCAGCTTTGTGGCCAAGCACGGATGTCCCAGACTTGGGCGAGATCTCGAAATAGGACGGGGGTCTGTCGAGAGCCCAGGTTCTGCAAACAGGGACAGACCTCACAGACAAAGGTGAATCCTGGAAACAGATAAAGGCTCTGTAAATCGGGGCACGTTCTGCTAACGGTTGCACGTAGAAGTAGGAACAGAGCGAGCAGACAGGACGGGCTCTGCAAACGGGACTGTGCTGTGCAGAAAGACACAGGTGCTCCCAGAGAGACACGGTGACCTCTGACAGCGGTAACTCTTCGCAGGGACAGGACTTGTAAGCGGGTGCAGTTTCTCCCCAGGGAGATTCAGAGAGGGCGTGCACACACAGGCCCTAAAAATGTCGTAGATGCCACAAACAGGGCTCAGAGCCAGACTCTGAAACAGGACAAGCCTCGGCAGACAGAGGCGCTTACTGCGGAGGAAGCAGGGTCTGCCGGCAGGGACAGGCACGGCAAACGAGGCTTTGCACACAGGAAGAGTGTCTTCAGGCAGAAGGGAGGTGTCCCAGACACGGCCACCAGGCCAACTCTGCAGACAGGGATGGTCCTACACGCAGGGCAGCGTCGGCCGTAACAGCGAATCCTATGCCCAGGGAACTAGGGACAGATTGTCTAAAAAGCCAGGTTCTACAACAGACCCTGAAAAGAGCCTCACGACACAGGCTCAGGAGACGCACCGAGAAGACGGAAGTTTCTGCAGACTCGGGACAGACCGCCCCCGGGGACTGTCTCCGGGGACTGTGCCGGAGGACTCGGCCCCCGTGCGGCGGTGGGGGAATCCAGCACAGGCACTCTTACGCGCCGGAAGCAGAGCTGAACTCAGTACAAACAGGCCCTGCGAACGGCCGCAGGCTCTGCAAACAGTGACTCAGCTCCCGGAGTGCCGTGGGGCTCTGAGTGTGCCGAGGCGGGCGGCACGGAATGAGGGGTGTCTGGGGAGGACGGGGGTCTTGCCTTTGTTACCTCCTAGCAGGTGGCTGTCAGCCACCCCAGGCTTCCCTGGGAAGAGTCCTGCACAAAGCCGTGTGTGAGGTTCGCTCTGCCGACCTAAGTCCCGCCGGCCGTGAACTTGCTCCTTGCTACGGCTCTGCCCGAGACCCGCGAGTCACTCTCCCTGCGTTCCTCCTTCCTAGTGACCCTAGCGCAGGGTCAGGGGCCCCCCACTCCACTCCAGCCAGGTCTTAGCGGCAGCGGGACCCCCCTGCGGCTCTCTACCCTGCATGACCAGGGCGACCTAGGTGGGACAGTTAGCTGATAGACGCACTGTGACGCCGGCGGAGAGGCCCGTGTCCCGTACACCTTTGTCCAGGGGCCCCGAGGGCTGGGCCCCAGCTCTGCTGAGCTCACAGTTCACGGTGGGGAACTCCCAACCCTCTCAGAGAGGGCCAAGGAGGCTTCTGGAAGCCTGGAGTGACGGAGGGAGCTGCCCCGGGCAGGGTGGCCGAGGGGCGGTGCCACCGGGGTCAGAGCCCCAGCGAAGGCTCTGGAGCCCACGCACGCTGCGGGTACGGTCTCCCTCACCGGAGCGGAGGGCGGCCGGGGCCCAGGACCTGGCCTCCGGGTGACCGCCAGCGCCCAGCCGCCCGACACTCAGTGTACTCCGTGCGCTGTGCAGTGGCTGAAACGTGTCGCGCACTGAGCGAAGGTGGATGGAGGCCGGTCACCCTGTGCCCAGCTGCACCCACAACCACGGCTGCGGAACGTCCTGTTGGTGTGACGGTGATGTGGGGGACAAGCAGGCACGCTGATCGTGGCAAGGTTGTCCCAAGCACCGGAAAACAGGGGACGACATCGAGTGACAGGCGTGGTGACATTCAGCGGTGATGGACAGTGACGGCGACCAGGCCCAGGTAGGCAGGGGCCAGAGGTACACACTATGGGCTGTAGAGCACTCACAGCGTGGAATAGCGACAGGGCGGGCCCCCAGGGGCCCCCAGGGGGCCGCAAAGTCAAATTGGAGGCCAGAGGCTGGGCCTGGGCGAGTGTCACCAGGCAGGGCAGCCTCACCCCACCTGCAGGGGCTGGGAGGGCGCCCCCTCGCCAGTTCTAGCCTGGGAGCCAAACTCTCCGACTCCCAGGGCCCGGGGCCTTCATCCCCACGGAACCTGGGTTCGGGGGATGGGGGAAGGGATGCTCCCGGGCTGGGGGGCTGCTCTCCCCCCCAGCACCCCCAGGCAGTCGCCTTCTCCCTCCGGGGGGCCCTTCCCTTCCCAGAGCACCTCCTCTAAGCCGCCCACCCTGCATGTCCACTCTTCCCCTGGGGGGCTCCCTTCTGTCACCTGCCCCGCGTGGGCCCCCCACCCTGCGTCCTCTCCCTCCTTCTGCCCCTCTTTTCCCTGGGGGCCCGCCCCCTCCAGCCTGGGGCCCCCTTCTCTCCCAGCTGCCTAGCCCCTCTTCTGACAGACCCATCTCCCCCCTCCCCTGTTCCCCCTCCTTTCCGGGGCGCCCCTCTGTCTGCACTGGGCAGCCCCTCCCCTCCGAATCCTCTTTCCCCAGCCCCCTGCCTTCTGCCTTCCCTGCCCCCAGTGCTCCCTTCTATCCCCCAGAACCCCTTCCCCCCATTTCCCTGCCACACCCCTTTTCTCCCCCAAAGCCCCTTGCTCCCCGGCCTCCCCTCCTCTCCCCTGCATCCTTCTCACCGCCGACGCCCCCTCCTTTCCCAGCCCCCTCCTCTGGCGCCCCGCGGCCACTTCCTCCTCCTAGCTACCTGTGAAAGCGGGGACCCTGAGGTCACCTTGCCTACTGGAGTCGAGCAGGGAGGGCCGGGCCTGGGCCTCCAGGTATACGACTCTGGGCGACAGCCCCACCTGCACTTTCTCCCCGTCAGGGCCTCCCTGCCCCCGTCCGTGGTGCTGGCTGCCTCCCAAGTTCTGGTGGCCCCCGGGCAACCCTGAGCCCGAGGGCCCCTTGCTGGAGCAGCCCCTCCCCCCTGGCCGATTCCGGAGCCCCCTCCCTGGCAGGCCTACCTTCCGGCAAGTGCTCTCTTTCCCGGCCTGCGGCAGCGCTGGGCCTGTCCCCTAACCTGTCCCCACACTGTAACTCAATCCCTGCTGCTGCCCAGCAGGACACACCCGCTGCTGAGGGCCGGGCTTCCAATGTAGTCAGTCAGTCAGTCAACAAATATTGACCCAGCTCTCTGAGAGCCACCCCGTCCGCAGGGCACAGCAGGGCACGGAGGCCTGGGCTTGGCCAAGGTGTGGGGCGTGGATATCCTGTGACCTTCCTTCTCCGGGAGCCTGAGAGCCTCAGATCCTGCCCCCCGCCCCCCGCCCCCCGCCCCCCAGAAGGCCAGGCCACTCAGCAAACTTTAGGAGGAAGGAGGACCAAGGGGGGCAGTGTGGCTCTGTGAGACCCAGGTCACTTCAGGAGGTGGGGAGGTGGCCAGGGCTCCCTGTGGCATCTCTGTTGTGCCCCCCCGCTCCCAGTCCGGGCTTGCCGCCCAGCACGGCCATCCCCAGGGGGCCCTGATACCCATCGTGGGAGAGGCCGGTCCGGCCCTTGCAGGGAAGACACCTTTCCCACACCTGGCGCTGCTCCCTGCTTTCCTTCCTGATTGTGGGCGGGGGAGGTGCTGAACACGGAGCATTCCAGAAACTCTAGGAACAGGGCCACGCCTTCCTTTCAGCCACAGGCCTCAGTCCTAGCCACGGCCCAGCCCGTGGACGCTGCTCCCAGGACGCACTGCTGAAACCTGCCTGGTGGCCCCCATGTCCAGTCCTCACCCCCACTGCCCCCAGCCCCAGAGAGGGGCGACTCCAGGAAACGTGGGTCCACCTGTGCCCGGGGACCTGCTGCCAGTGTGTACTGTGTGGTTGTTGTTTCGTAAGTTCCACTTTTTAAACAACGTTTTCATTATAAATTCTAGTTAGTTAACATGACTGCGCTTAACAGCCGGCGTTAATGGGTCCCGGTGTGTGTCTGACCTCGTGTGCGAGAACGCCTCAACCCCTCTGCTCCCTTCTGTGTCCCGTGTGTGCGGCTGCGCCCGCGCTCGCCTGGTCCCCTGACTTCTTTTGTCCCTGTGCTCAGCGAAACCCCGGGTCCTCATTCCTCACTTCCTGGCCTCCGCGCACTCCGCTTGGCCTCAGTTCCGAAGCCCCTGGAAACGGCTCTTTCCGACGCCCGCTCCTGTCACAGCTGGTGGCTGGCTCACTTTCCCTTCGTCTTGGTGCCCAGGGGCCCCGCTGCCCACCCCTCCCTCCGGAAACAGCACGCAGACCGAGTGTCCTCCCCACTGCGCTGGCCACTCGGCCCCCTCCGTTGGGACCTTCAAGTGTCGGCGGGCACACACCCCGGGCCTTAGCTCCCGTCTCTTTTCTTCCAGGTTCCGGTGCCCAGACTGTAAATACCAGGGAAACATGAATGTCTCTTCCGACACCGACCCCAGCTCCTCCCGCCCCCCGCCTGTCCTGTCCCGTGTCTCCTGGCACGTGTGACCTCACACTTGGCGTCCTCTTCCGAGGCCAGGAAATGGCATGAACATCCAGCTGGTGGCTCAGGCCCGGACCCGGGGCCCTTCCTGGGTTCCTCTCCTCTAGCAGGCACAGGGCAGCCGCTGGCCGGGCTCCATCCACCCTCGGTCCTGAACTTGGCCGGCCCTCCCGGCCCTGCTCTGGGAGCCAGCCTCTCACCAGGTGAGCGTAAGCCTCCGTCTGTGTCTCCTGGTCTCTCTGGCCACACCCTTCCCCTGCTTCAGACTTTCCAGTGGCTTCCGTAAGACAAAGGCCCACACTTGGCTGCATCTCCATTCACTCTCCCCACTCATTACTTACTGGGTTCAAGCTCCAAACTTCTCATTGTCCCTTAAGACACCAACCTCCTTCTCGCTCTGGACCTTTGTGCTTCCTGTTCCCTCTGGCGGAAGCCTGTCCCCGAACTCTTCCCACGGCTCCCTTTCTGCGCTCTGCCCTCAACCGGAATGGCACGTCCCCAGAGGGGCCTTCCGCGACCACGTTGGCTAAAGCAGTGCCCCTCGCTGCCACCTGCCACGTGCCTCATGCTCCTAGCGCTCCCGGGAGCGGAAGCGGGCGACCTCACGGACTGGGTTCTGGGCGCCTCCGCCCCCAGCTGCCGAGGGAGGCGGCGCAGAGCCTTGCCCACTGCTGGGGCCGCCAGAGCGGGGCCTGGCGCGCCGCGGCGGCTCACTGCGTCTTCGTTGGCGGCCTCCTGCGTCCGCCCTGGTCCCCGCGGCCTCTGCTGGGCCCCTGCCGGAAGCCGAGCCTCCCCGGGGCCAGGGTCCGCCCCCGGCTGCGGGATTCTGGACCCACTGCTCGGGCCTCTGCTGAGCGGGCGTGTCCTCCCGCGCGAGAAGGCATCTCTTGGTCTCTCCTCCGGGCTGATCTCTGACGGCCCAGCCAGCTCCGCTTAAATACCGCCCAAGGCGGAGGTGTGGCCCGGAGTGGGCGGGGCAGGCGCTGGCCCCGCCCCTCGCGGCCTCGTGCGCCAGGACGGCCGCCCTCTGGTTCTCCAGGGGCTGTCCCAGGTCTCAACGGAGTCCCTCCCAGACAGGTGCTCCTCGAGGAGACCAGGTCCTGCGGGGCGGAGGGTGCGCCCCACCCCCACCCGGAGCGCAGACAGGGCGTGGGGTGGGACGGCCTGGGGCGTGGGATCCCACTGCCTGGCAACATCCGGACCCCACGCCTTCCAGGAGAGCAGCCTTAGGCCCACGTGGGGCCCTACACTGGTTACAGGTCGCAGAGAAGCAGAGACACACCGCCACCAGGGCCCAAGTGCGACTCCTCGGAGGGCGCCGTGGGGGGAACCCCTAGGGACAGAGGAAGTGGAGTCTGTGGAGGTGCCCACAGGGCCACCATTCTGATGGCCTAAAGGAGTCCGAGGATAGCCCAAAAAAGAGCCCTGGGGCCCTGCATTGAAGGAGGTGTCCCTGCTTTGCGATGCCGCGGCTCCGGATGAGGGCCATGCACCCACCCCATCAAGGCACCGCTTGGGCGAGGATCGGGGGCTGGGGGTGGCAAGGCCCAGTAAGGCTGGTGGGCACTGTGACCCGGGGGTATCCACCCTGCTCCCCACCTCAGTGTAAAAGCAGGGAGCTGCCGGCCACGTGTGGCTCCTATTAGGACCCCCTCCTCACCCCTGCCTTGGGAAAGGCTCCCAGTGCCCACGTGGGGTTTTCTTTTTAATTTCCTGGGTTTCCTGACCTCTTAGCAATGAACATGTATGGCTGATCTTTCCGGTAAAGTAATACATGCCGTTTCCTCCGAGCCCTGTCCGTAACCCTTTGCTGGGTCTGGGTGTCAGGCCTGAACCAGTTGGGGGGACTTTCCTTTCTCAGGCCTTGCTGCAACTGTGAGTCACCTGGGGCACTTGAAAATATGACGCCCACTCCCAGGGCTTGGGCCTCGGGTGACTGTAATGGGCAGCCAGAGCCGAGGGTCGCGGAGCTAAGAGATGGGGCTGTAGTGGAAGTCTGGGATGGAAAACTCTGGAGCCCGCATACCCTCTTCCTGAGTGCTGCAGGGTCCAGCATGTTCTCCCTGGAGATCAGGCTGTGGCCATGTCAGTTGCTGGCTCTGGGCCTTGAGCAGCCTGTTGACCCACGGGCAGCCCCAGCACCGGAGATCAGCCGTGTCCGCGTCCCCGATACTCCGAGGACCCCGCCACGAGCCCCCAGCTCATCCCCCATCCATTAGCTCAACAGACCATCTTCCCGGCTGGCTTTTCCCAGCTACCCCTCCCCTTCCCTCCTTGGCTTCCGCGTTCTCTGGTCCTGGAATACAGGCAGATGATTTGTGCTCAAACAGGAAAACCCCCGGGAGGCAAGATCTCAGATGCCCACGTCCCAAATCAGTGACCTCTTGACGACGGATGTTTCCCTCCCACCTGTCCCGAGGATCTGTGGACATTCACTGGGGCACCTGGGCCTCCGGGGCTGCCGCGCCTCTCAGCTGTCTGTCCGGCTGTGCGCGGAGGCGGGAAGCAGCTGTGGGTAGGGGGGCGATGGCAGGGAAGGCAAGGGAGAGAAGGCCGGGGAGCAGAGCCAAGGAGAGGCAGGGACAGACACAGCCTGGAGCGCAGGACCAGGGGGAAAGCCGGGGTCACTTCTCTGGCTGGACCCCTCCCCCCAGAGGGCACCAGGGGGCGTGGCACAGACCGGCCGTGCCTATTTGGGGTTTTGTCTTTGGTAAACACCGCGTTTCCCGGGTGACCCACACAGTGTACAGTGTTGATGGGGACGAGCGTCCGTGCCTGGTGGAAGCCCGTGACAGAACAGAGCCTGCAGAGCGCTGGTTTTCTGGCCCCAGTTTTCTCAGCCACCAAAATGGGTAAGACCTGGGTCTGATGCGACTGTTGCCGCGGGTGTTCTCTGCTATGTGAATTGGGGATCACTGTGAAGACACAGTCCCGAGAGCGGTGTGGCCACGCCCATGGCTCTGCCACGACTCCCGAGCTCGGGGGCGCTCGCTGTCCAGAGGGGCGGCGCGAGGGCAGGGCCTGGGGGGCGTCTCTCTGTGGGGCCGCCGCCTTGCACATCCTTCCTCTTTCTATCCCTCGCCGTGCATCCGGCCAGCGCGCCCTCGGCCCGGGGTTTGGGTACCACAGTGCACACGCCGTGCCCGCGCCGCCGACGGGGCGCCCTGGGGGGCTGTGGCTCTCCGGCTGCGTGAGAAGCCCTGCGCCCCGGGGTGGGCCGCGCAGGGGGCCTCACGCCGAGCGGGACGGCTTCCGGCCTCCGCTGCGGTCACGGTGCATGCCCCCCCCCCCCGGGCTGCTGCGGGCCGCCCCCCATCCACCCCGGCTCTGCAGAACCGGCCCTCCTCCCTGCCCCGGAGACCCAAGGGGCGGGCACCAGGCTGTGCAGGGGAGAGGAGAGAGGGAGAGGCGCTGGCGCGGAGAAGCAGTCCATCCACAAGAGGGCGCAGTTTCACGTGTTTATTTTTGGCAGGAAGGAAATCATCGCAAACCTCTTGACCCACAAGGCGCGCCCCTGGAAACGTGCACATCCCACGTGGCGTACTCCCCAAGTAACGCTGGCTTGCGTAGCGCAAATGTCCACCGGAAATCCACGACTGCCCAGGCACCGGAACCGCCACCACTGGGTGGGGGAGGGGTAAGTCTGCGGAGAGGCTCCCTGGAGAACGAGCACAACGGACACCGTCGAATTTACGGTGAAACAGGCCCAGAGGCAGCCAGTGGACGTCGCTCGGGTAACTGCGCGCACTTGGAGCCACCCACGCGCCTCCACCCCTGGCGTGCCAGCCACATCACAGCACCTTTTAAAAGCAGAGGCACAAACGTCACGAGTGTTTGACCCTATAGGGCTGTGTGGTTCTAGATTTTATTAGAGAGCCGTCTTGAAAATGGAGGGTTGCAACACGTTGCCAGGTTACAGGTTTACAGATTTCTTTTTCGACGCCAGAAGTTCAAATGCTGCAACCGTGACAAGCGAGCGTCCTCGGGGCCTCCTCCCGTCTCCAAAGCCACCTCATCAAAATTGCACTGCGTCCAAGGAGCTTCCCCACCGACCATCGGCTGTGACGAGGGGTGTTCCTCCTTAGCATAACAGATACATGGTTTACAAACAGCTAATGTGTGAAACCACAGACCAACACAGAGGATTCCAGAACGATGGAAGACAGAGCAGTGACGACCTCCGATGTGCCTGGGCGCCTCCACTCAAGGCCCGGCCACAGATGTCCTAACGTCATGGGGGCCGGAGTCCAAGACCCAAGATCTTAATGTAAAGATACTTGTCCAGGAGACTATATATTAGCCTGGGACTGGAAGGGCTGTGCAAACTCAGGAGGTGGGATTTCTCTTTTGGTTGAAGAGTTGGGGTGGGGGTGGGGAGGGTATTGTGGGAACATGGGAAGCATATGGCACAGAGAAATAGCTAATAGGGTTCATTAGGTTTTAAAGCCCACAATTTAATAAAAGGTAATAATTAAAAACAATACCCGTATTTACCTTAAAAAACATAAACCCCAAACATTCATCTCATTTCTTGGCCTTATGTTAGAATTCTATTGCTTCATTTACATGTAGATGATTAAAAATATAGAGAGAGATCTGGATATCCTGATTATGTACATAAAGCAGAATCGAGGGTGAAAACAAAAATGGAATTTTGGAGTGTGGTCAAATAAGGTGCAGAGAATCCAGAAGCCTCGGGGGTCTGCAGGGCCCCCTGAGCCATTCCGGGTCTGCGATGGCAGGAACCGGGCTCCATCCCTGACAATCATGCAGGGGTGCTCACCATTTCCGGACCTACTAGGTGCAGGGTCTGGCTCAAGCTCGCCAGTGTCTTCACTCTGTCTCGCAGAGGCGGGACACCGTTCATAGGTTCGAGTCCCCTGAAATACTCTACAACTTCCTCCTCTCTGTCCCTGTTCCAGAGACCCCAGGAAGCCCGCGGAGGCGAGGGCACGGCTGAGGGGCCGGGGCTCTCACCAGGACTGACTGCTGTGTGGGTTTCAACACACGACAGACACTGGACTGCAACATTCGAGACATTTAAGGCAGCGGGTTGGTTTCATGACTAGTTTTCCAGATCAGGGTTCACGGCATGTGCAGACCTGCCAGGTAACTGTCCTCATCTGTGCTCACGCTAGCAAGGGGCTGTTTCTGCTTTAACTGGCATGGGGATTACTGGACTCTGCACACTCAGAAAGCTGGGGGACCCGGTTACCCCTGAATACTTAGTTCTCTTCTGAACACATGGCAGTCCGCGGCCCAAAGTGCTGTTGGGAGGACACGACTGGCAGCTGGCTTCAGTATTTTGTGAATGAAAGCGAGAACAAAATTTTACTTCGACCCCCGTTTCCACACCAGCAAGTGCCAGTCGCTCCCCCCAGAACTCTGGCGGAGGCCCAACCCACAGAGGACTAAGGCAATGGTGCCGACACAAAAGGGTTCTTTTAAATTATTTTTAAGAGCAATACTTTATAGACTGTCTTGTCAAACAAGGAACATGGCACTGCTTAAAGAGCTCACTGGGAAAGGCTGCAGAGGAAGCCCCGGGCCGGGGAGGGCACCCGTCCTCTCCCCGGCTCGGGGCGGCGAGCCCCACATCTGGACAGGTTTCCCCAACCCCGGCTCAGAAACAGGCTGTGCTTCAAAAGAGAAGACCAAGAATGGACTTGGGCCGCATCAGTGGGGTGGCTGGTGGAGGCCACGGGTTCTCAAGAGAGAACGGTCAGCTCATCACAGTATCTGATGTCGACCGCAGTTGAAAATGCGACGCCACGCCTGTGTGGTGCGCAGGCCCCCTGGTCTTTGTTCCCTCCTGAACGGCCACGGCCAGAGCCGGGGAAGGGACGCGCCTGGTGCGCCCCGCGGGGGCGGGACACCTGTGGGTCTGACTCTGTCCAAGCCTGCAGCTTCGCAGTGAGCAGATTCTGAGCATAGGCACAGTGGCAAAGAACAGTGTAACAGCCGCTGGTCAATTCCATTTGGTGGCAGCGCGGTAGCAGCAAAGAAAATTCCCAAACTCCGTGTGTATCCAGCTTTTGGAAAGGAAAAAATTTAAAAATCAATCAATAGATTTTTTTTTTTTTTAAATATCCAGGGGTTATTAGAGTTTTTGTAACTGCTCTACCCAGAACGACGACAAAACAGAAACACATACAGAAGTATGGCAGTAGTGTGGAAGCAGAAGTGACAACGCCACTTTTCCAGGGGAAAGTGTGACCTCGAGACAAAGCTGTCATCTCAGAAACAACAGTGATCCTATCAAAGCAGCTGTTGTTCCTAAAGTGTTGAGCCACACAACTGCAGGTACATTCCAAACTGGGTCAGTAATGAATGGGGACACGGCCATGGTCACCAAGACTCCTGTTGGCGGCCTGGGCCTGCAACATGCCACAGGGCGGCCGAGCAGTCACACCTGTTGGGAGACAGGCTTCTGTGACCCACCTCCATCCCTAGCCACCCCACCCCCCCAGCTTCTAGAAAATTGTCATAGTCATCTTCTTAGAGAATCTAAGACAATAAAAGACTAGATGTCTGGAAATACGTTGTGTAGAAAAATTAACTCTCAGCTTAAAATAACATTCAAAAAGGCACTTCATCCGTAGGAAAGAGATTCTGAGTTGGGTCAGCTGCTCCGAGCTGGGACAGAAAGGGACAGGTTGTCTGCTTGAGGGGGGGGCAGTTGAAAGGAAGTCCGATAGATATCAAGCTTTTTTTTTTCTTCCATTTTTTTCTTTTTGGTATGTTTTAAGAAAAGCAAATTCCGTAAAATGCATGTCCCTTTATGAAATTTGTTAAAAGAGTTCATTTTAAAATAGTGTTTCTGTTCTTAAAAAATAAAACAGGTAGGTATGGCCACATTGACCTCGAGGCCCGGAGCACGGAGTGTCCTCACTTTCAGCTCCCAGGCAGGTCCCCTGGCCGAGGTCCCGGAGCGCACGGGCGAGTTCCCGAGGCCGAGGTCCCAGACCGCACCGGGCGAGTCCCTGGGCCGAGGTCCCGGAGCGCACCGGCGGGTCCCCGAGGCCGAGGTCCCGGAGCGCACCGGCGGGTCCCCGAGGCCGAGGTCCCGGAGCGCACCGGCGGGTCCCCGGGCCGAGGTCCCGGAGCGCACGGGCGGGTCCCCGAGGCCGAGGTCCCGGAGCGCACCGGCGGGTCCCCGAGGCCGAGGTCCCGGAGCGCACGGGCGGGTCCCCGAGGCCGAGGTCCCGGAGCGCACCGGAGGCGGCGCTACCTACTGCAGAGTCTGTGCAGCACACTGTACACGTCGTCCTCCCGGCTCAGGCCCTCGAAGAAGGGGATGAGGTCCAGCAGCTCTGTGTCCGCCATGTCGTCGAACCAGGACTGGACGGGCACCTGGAAGACAGCGGGCAGGGGGGCAGCTCCTAGCCTGACGCTCCCGCGTGTTTAATGTTTTCCCTGGTAAGGAGGCCGGGTGTCTAAAAAGCATCAACCTCATCATCTTTGTTCTCCTGTCCCAACTAAGGGGGGTCCAAAGCTCCCTGGTGCAGGAAGAAGGCAGAGTTAAGTGCGTTTGCTTCTTAAGTGACGTGCAAACGCCAGTCTGTGCGCATTTGCTCGTTTTGCCTGCCTGCCGCAGACAAGGTGGCCGGCGCGCAGAGTACAGGAGAGCCGGCTGCGCTGCCTGCGATTTCCAAAGCCCTTTCCATGTATCCAACCAGCTCCTCACACCCCAGGGCAGTCGGCGCCACCCTTACTGCGGGCCAGACAGCACGGAGCCCAGGCACAGGGCACAGAAAGCCTTCCACTGGGGGTCACTGCGACAGGCTGCTCAGCAAAAAGCAGCGGGGAATCTCCTCCCGTCCTTAGCAGTGATCAGGGAAAAGGAGAAGTGTGAAATTTCAGGGCCGCTGGAGCCATGGGCCCAGACAGGACTTCCCCTTAGTTTAGAGGTGGTGGTGGTGGCAATGGGTAGCAGCCGGTGGTGCAAAAGAAGAGATGTAATAAGGAATCTGGGGGAGCAAAGGGCTCCACAGAAGCAACACTTTGGGCCCTTTTAAGGACCACTCAGAAACAAAACAATTCATCGTATAATTAAAAAATAGGGGCGCCTGGGCGGCTTAGTCGGATAAGTATCCAACTTGGTTTCAGCTCAGGTCATGATCTCACGGTTCATGGGACTGAGCCCCACGTCAGGCTCTGTGTTGACAGCATGGAAGCTGCTGGGGATTCTCTCTCTTCCTCTTTCAGCCCCTCCCCCATTCTCTCTCTACCCACCCCCCATAAAAAAATATAAACAAGGTAAGGATTAACAAAAAAATAACTACTCCGAGAGGAAGGGCAGGAAAGAGGGAGAAGGCAGACATGGACACAAGACTTCTCTAAATTTCTCTCTGTTGGTATTTTGATGTTGGATTCATGGCTATGTGTTACATAATTGAAATAAAATTAAACCATTTAGAAAAGAAAGCAATAAAAAAATGAACCTAAGTGTATATAAAGTTGGTGACATAACCACACAGAGAATTACTTCAAGTGGTTTTAAAGCATAGTGTTCTGTCTGTACACTTCTCAAAGATGCCCTACGTGCATTCAATTGTCTTATTAGTAGTAATAATATTAGTACTGCTATTTGGAAACTATTAAACATATACTATACAGTAAGTCAAATTTGTAATGATGTTAATATATTTAGAATTTCAGCACAAGAGAAGGAGATATAAATACAAAAACAGAACCAAAGAAATTAAATAAAAACTGTTATAATATTGAATTGGAAAAACCAATATGAATTTATGATTGACTTTTAATTCTAAAAACATATATATTTTAGCTCTGTCTAGTATAAAAGGCCAGATGCAAAGGGCATCTCAGCAACAATGAGAATCCATCTGGATTGTGGCCTCTCAGTACCATATCCACCAATAGGAACAAGGCTCCACGGAAAAGGGGTTGGTGCCAGGGCTGAGGTAAGTAATGGACAAGATGAGCCCGGAGTCTCTTGTTGCAGCAGAAAGCAGGAAGCTTTCAAAGACTACTGTTATTTGAAGGGCTGTCCGCTGTCCAAAGGTGAACGGACATTTGAGCATACAAAACAATAATACATGGATTAAATTACGACAATGAAAACTCCTTGAGTTCATAATTATGCCCCCCCCCCCCCAATTCACTGGCTACCTTTGGAAGCTGCTAGACCATCGACTCATTACTCTGACAATTAGAGACTTAAAAAAAAAGAACCAAGACACTACCCTGACTTCCAAATTCAAACATTCAAAACTGAATTTAGGGCAATCAAGTAGTTGATGCGGGCAAATTTGATTTAAAAAAAAAAAAGAATTCCAATAAATGTGGAAAGAATGATAGAATTTAGAAATCACCATTTCGCAATTCTTAATGAAACAGTCGATGTAGGCAATGATCATCAACGACTGCTCACATTTTTAGGTGAATTTAAAAACCGATGGATCAGGCTAAGAACACCTGAATCCACAGATCAATTTAAAATCTTTAAAAGTGGGACAATCTGACCATATATGCCTCCGGATGTGATAGCACAGTAAGTATACGTTACCCCCTGGGACGTATTTTTGAAAAAACCAAAACTGAACCTGCACTGAATGAAGCAATAGTGCTCGAAGTACTTGCTCAAAGTACTCCCAGAGCACTTTCTAACTGCAGGTAGAAAACATAGTAAAACAGCACCATGAGGCTGCAACTAGACAAATCCAGAGAGAGGACATTTCTGTAAGACAAATAACCAAACCTTCTTCAACAAGTAAATAGGTTGGAAGAAAAAGGGAGAGGGGAGGGAGAACTGTCAGGATTATACGCATTACTGACCAAGGCAGTGCATGCCATGGACCTTGTTTGGTTCTGATTCAAACAGTCCAGATGCAGGACAACATTTCGAGAGGAGAAGGAAAATATGAACACGGTCTGGATATTAGACAGTATTAAGGGACTGTTTGCTCTGTCAGATGGCATAATAGAATTGTGATTCTCTTAAGAAGTAATCCTCATCTGTTAAGAGACACATGACAAAATGCATTATGGTGAATTTGATTAACTCACCAAAATGAATGCATATAAATGTAATAAATTTGGAACGTTTACTCAAATCGTCATTACCCGCTAAGTAACTGAATCTAGCTTGAACTCGTGCAGCCACAGAGGTCTGGATTCAAGGAAAGGACGCTGGGGCCTTCTGCCGAGCGTGAGACGGCCGGGCTCGGAAGGAAGGCTGCCTGCGCTGAGGGCCAGCGTGGCGGTACCGCCGAGGCCTGGAAACGCAGGACGGGAGGTGGGAGAGCATCTCTCTGTTGCCTGGACAGTCATGCCGTCCCCAGTGAGCAGGCACGAAGGACCGCCACGCTCCGGGGAGTCTCATGTAGACGGTCCCACTGTACACTTTCTAGACAACACTATGGGGTGGAAAAGCCTGGCAGGCTTTCCTCAAGGCCTTTGTTGGGGTGTTTCATTCATTCTCGTTTAAGACCTTCCGCTGAAGAGGTAGCCGGGCCTCCGGGGTGGACGGGAGTCCCCAGGCAGCTCCGGAGGTTCACGCCGGAGCCCTTCTCTGACCAATATTAAAAACGCTACGACCCAGGCTCCCCGGGCGCCTACCCAGCACAGGCGCCGTTCCGAGTGCTCTGCACGCCCTGCACCCCCGCTCCGCCAGCCATCCTGGGGGCCGGCCTCCCAAGAACCCCCGTTGACCGACGGGGCAACTACGGCTCAGTGAGGCTAGAGAACCCGGCCAGTGTCCCTCGACGGGCAGGGCCGGGATTTCACCAAGGAGAGGCCGAGCGGGCTGGCCCGGGGCCTGAGGGCAGAGCGGGGCCCCGTCCTCTCCCCCAGGGGCTACTTACTGCATTCTCGGGATGGAAGATGTAGGAGGCGGGAGAATTGTCCACAATGATCACTTTGCTCAGCTCCCGGCCCAGGCGACTCAGGTCTTTCACGTAGTTGCCGCGGTGGAAGACGCACGACTCTCTGAAGAGGCGGGCCCGGAACACGCCCCAGCGGTCCAGCAGGTCGGCCACCGGGTCTGCGTACTGAGAAGCGGGAGGCGCGTGAAGGGGGGCGCCTGCGGGGCCGGGACCTGCCGCTGCAGGGGCCACAGCGCTGCTCCAGGCAGGGACGTGGCTACTCGGCCGAGTTCTGGGACCCGGGTGTGCAAGATACGCCAAATTCTTCCTTTCTTCTCGCTTCTCACACCCAATCCGTCAGAGGTTGCCGGCGGTCCCCCCTCCAGGGGTATCTTGAATGCACCTGCCTCCCCAGTGCTCTGGCACTGCCCGGCTCCCCGTCTGTGGAACCCCCCAAAGGGCCTGCCCGCTCCCCCTGCAGCCCCTGCACCCAGCTGTTGTCACACAGGCCACTGGAAACAGGTCCGATCACACCACCCCTGCGTGTACACTCGCTGTGGGCCCCCCCGGCCCTGGGGGAAGGCCCTCGCGCCTCAGGGCCCGCCCCGCCCCACACAGCCACCTCCCGGCTCAGCGTGTCACCCGAGCCGCACTGGCCTTGAACATGGCCAGAACCTCTGTACACAGTGCTCCCTCCAAACAGGGCATCCCGCCCTCGGCCCCTGGGGCTCCGTCCGCACCCAGTGCTCCCTCTGCACCTGGTGCTCCACCCGGATGGGGCGTCCCGGCCTTGGCCCCTGGTGCTCCCTCTGCACCTGATGCTCCCTCTGCACCTGATGCTCCCTCTGCATTCAGTGCTCCCTCAGCACCCAATGCTCCCTCCGCACGGGGCATCCCACCCTCAGCCCTCAATGCTCCCTCTGCATCTAATGCTCCCTCAGCACCCGGTGCTTCCTCAGCACCCAGTGCTCCCTCTGCATGGGTATCCCACCCTCGGCATCCGGTGCTCCCTCCGCATTCGGTGCTCCCTCCGCATCCAGTGCTCCCTCCGCACTGGGCGCCCCGGCCTCAGATCTTTGCATGAACCTCCCCTTCTGTCTCTTGGCCTTTCAGGTCTCGGCACCCTGACCACCCAGGCGGAGCCACTGGGACCCCCCTTCCTGGCTGGGACTGTCTCCCAGTGGTTTTCTTCACAGAGCTCACCACCCTGTATTTTCTCTTCCCTGTCAGAGTGCAGGCCTTGGATGTCGTGTTCACCAGGATGTCCCGGCACCTTGCACAGAGCCCACCTCATGGTGGGAGGCTCCGTGAACACCAGGTTTATCACTGAATCAATGTGTAGACTTTGAATTCGGCTTGTGCGGCATGAGGCCACACTGCCTCCTACGGGTGCCCTGGGGAGCTGGGCCGGACCAGCCCCTGACTGTCCCAGAACGGTGCCCAGACACCCACTTCCATTTACTTGGAGCCCAGGAGTTTGTTTTTTAACAGAGATAGACAGAGACAGAGACAGAGACAGAGACAGAGAGAAAGAGTGGGCGGGGAGAGACTCTCGAGCAGGCTCCATGCTCAGTGTAGAGCCTGAAGCAGGGCTCAATCCCACCTCCCTGGGATCATGACCTGAGCTGAAACCAAGGGTGGGACACTCCGGTGACTGAGTCACCCGGGTGCCCCAGAGAGCCCGTGGGTTGCATGGGAGGTGGCATGGGCCCCTAGCCCACAGCTGTTGGGCCCTCTCTCACGGCCTGGGGGATGTTCCCAAAGCAGGCTGAACTGGATAAAGAAATACAGGGGTCATCCCTGAGGGACGATCTTCATAAATAAACATGTCCAAAAGACGGGGCCACACCGAGCAACTGGGGCTGGAGGTGAAAGAGAGGGGATTCCGAGGCCGCGGTGACCCCAGGCCTCAGCATGAAGACCAGCACAGGCAGGGGTCACCAGAGTCAGGCAACCCTGCCAGGGAGGCGGCCAGCACCCCTGAGTGCAGAGAAATGCCAGCACCCTGCAGGGCGCGGGGCTACGGGCTCCAGGCAGTAGCTCCACCCCTGTGGGAATGTCCTCCTGTCCCCAGCGTGTCCCCGAGACACACTGAGGGGGCAGAGTGCAGGAGCAGGCCATTTCCTGCTGGGCAGGTGGGCACCGCAGGTTTCTGCTGGGCAGGGCAGTGCCCGTGGGTCCTGGGGGGCTGACGCTAGATGGAAACAGGGATCAGTTTCCCCATAATTGTGAACACTGGCGGAGGCGTACCTCCTGCAACTGGGGGCTGCAACTAAGGCCTTAGGGGTGAACATGGGGAATGTGCGCTTCCTGAGGGCAGGGGCTTTGGTCTCTTGTTCTCTGCTGTATCCCCAGCGCCCAGTACAGAGCCTGACACACAGTAGGCTCTAAGTAAATATCTATTGGGTGAATGAGTCAAAAAGGAAACTAAGATGAGGAAACAGGCAGTGAAGGGCTCTGACATTGGCTCAGGGCTCCTGTGGGCCTCTGGGCTGTGGGCCAGGAGGTCCACTGCACCCGCTGCTGCTGGCTGCTGGCTGCTGAGTCCAGAGCCAAGAACTGGGGAGTGCCCACCTGTCCGCGGACCTTGTGCATCAGGGAGGAGAGGGCCGGTGGGCTGCGCGGCGGAGCCAGGCCGGGGTCGCAGTGGGGGGGCCGGAGAGACAGCTAGAGGCACAGGCGGGGAAGCCCAGGAAGAGAGACTGAACAAGGATGTTTAAGTGCTGGCGACTAACGCCAAGAAAGTGTTTCAGTTCGGCCAACTGCCCCCCTAAACGCCCCACTAAGCCCCCAGCTCTTAATCTACCACCCTGTGCGGTCTTCCTGTTTGTTATTTCTGTAGTGGTCACTTCAGGCCCCTCGGCCCCCGGACCACTGCCCGGACACTGCTACAACTGGTCATGCGAAAGAGCGCCCACCGGGGAGCTCATGCCTTCCCCGAGGCCATGTTCTTTCTAGGGTGCAAAGGCACGGCCCAGGTTTCGGATTCCCTCTCTACCGAGCTCATGCTCTAAGGCCTGCCAAGGAGCCCGGCGGAATGTCGTGTGGGTGGGGTTCTCTCTCCTCTCCGCCATGACCGAGACATGGTTCCAACCAGGATGCCCGGTCTGGCAAAGCGGTATGTCCGGGCACCTGGGGTCAGAGGGCCCAGCACGCAGAGGAGAAGGGAGCCGTCCAGAGCCAGGATGCTGTGGGGGGCGGCGAACGGGTCAGCTGCACGTGAGTCCTTGCAGCCTGTCTGGAGACGAGCAGACGGCTAACCTGGGCCCCGCCAAGCTCATCCCCGGGGCCACTTCAGAGTCCCCGAGGTGCCCACGAAGACATGGGAGGTGCCACCAACAAATGGGTGGCGCTGATCCCACCAGAGTCAGGGCTGAGAGCTGCAGCTTGTGGGCTGCCAGTCCGCAGATGGACGCAGATGCCCTTTCCCCGTCGCCCTGGACACGCTGTGAGTTCCTGGTGTGTGGACACCCAGCTTGAGGGGCCGCAGCAGCAACCTCGGGGAGGTTTGTTCCAAGGGCTCCCTGTCACCATGGAAACCCCGAAGCCGTGCAGACGGGCGCTGCGCACGTGGCCTGCATCCATCCCATCTGGGGTGGAAAGTGTCACCATGGCAACGCCTCCCCACCTGGGCCGCCGGGAGCAGCACGTACCTTGGCCAAGCTGGCAGTGAAGAGCACGCACTCGAACAGCTGCCCCATCCGCTGGAGGAACTCGTCCACGTGGGGCCGCTTCAGCACGTACACCTGCAGCGGCAGAAACAGCAGGCCCGTCAGTCACGGCGGCCTGGGGGTGGCCCGGGCCGGCACCCACGCGGGCGGAACCGCTTCCTGTCCCCGGCTCGCGTGCACTGTGGACGCCCCAACCCTAGGAAGCGACGCAGGCAGAGGTGGCGGTTAGGCCACGCGCGCTCCTCCGACTGGGCTCCAGGCGGGAGCTGGGCGCACACGCCTCCGAAGAGGAAAGGGAAGCGGACTGGGGGTCTTGGGGACTTTCAGAACCAGGAGGCAGAAGGGTTGGGCCGTGTTTGTGTGCTTCTCGGCACATGTTGTGGGGTCAGGCCCTGTGTGGACACCAGCTACAGCCTAGCGGCTGTCCTTCCGCAGGACCCAGGCCCGACCCATGGTGTGGCAGCTCTGGGACCAGCGGCCACCTCGTACCGTTGACTGGAACACCCCTCCTGGCAGGAAGGCCCGGGGCGGGAATGCCGCCCCGCAAGCCTGCAAAGGTCCTTCCGTGTGGGCGTGGGAAGCCGTGCACTTGACACTGCGAGGGTTACTCTGCTTGAGCTCCGTACAGACACAGATTTCAGGGGGCGTGAAGCCAACCCACTCCCAGGGCCCCAGGCCGCCATCAGGAGGGGCCTCCGGGCAGAGGGGGGCCAAGGAGAGGCTGTCCTAGAGCGGCTGCGTGGCTCTATGCTCCTGACGGGGGCCCTGACACACCCGAGGGGACCAGGGAGCTGGGAGACCAGGCACGGAGGTGGGAGGGGGCAGAGCTAATTGCAACTTGAATACATTCCGTGTGAAATTAGCCACTTCCCTAAAATAAATCAAACTTATTAAAATTCAATTCAGCTCATATTCACTGAGCCCCAGCTCTGTGCTCAGCCTGAAGAAGTTACAAAAAGCAACAAAACACAGCCCTTGCCCTTGAAGAGCTCACAGTCTAGAGCAGATACAAACAAAGGCAAATCAAAAGAAGCATGCATGTCCAAGTTGTGGTGGAGAGAGAAACGAAGGACAGCGAAGTCCCCCCTCGAGGGGAGGGAGTCGCAGAAGGTAACATGTGGCCTGGGCCTTGCAGGATGACAGGAGTTCACCAGGCGGGTAAGGATGAGAAGGAAACTTCCAGGCAGAGGAAACAGTAGGAGCATGAGACTCGGCCCAAAAACACCTGCGTGTTAGCGCGTGGCCAGAGCCCGTCGTGACCAGCCCTTTAGAGACGGGGTGTGGGAGAGGAAGTGGCTAAAGAAGAAGTGAGCAAGGTCAGGGGGAGGCCGTGCGAGGCCGTGAGCGGCAGAGATGGCCAGCTGTCTATCCCACGGAGTCACAGAGGGGTCGGGGCTCTGTGCCACACGGGATGCGTGCAGAAGAAATCTGCGCAGAGCCAGGACTTGGTGGGAATCTGGTGGCCCAACTGGAAGAGTGGGGTAAGCACGGCCTGTGGCCGAGGCTGGCGGGCAGGGCCGGAGGCCTGGCGTGGGTGCCAACAGGGCTGTGAGGGGCTGGGAGGCTGGGGGTGGGGAAGAGCTTGTGGCCGCAGTAGCTCCAGGCTCCCACTTTGCCCGCGAGACTCCTCGGTGCAAGGGAATGGGGGAGGCCTGTGGTCCTCCGTCTCCTTGGGAATTACTGCTTGGAAAGCAAGCTTTGCTACACGCAAAGGGCAGGAGACTGATTTGGGAACTCTGATGTTGGTGCCTCTGGCAGAGAGGAAGGTCCTGGGCCCGGATGCCGGCGTCCAGGCCCGCGTCCGCGTGCAAGTAACCAAGAATAGGCCCATTGGGACCTGCACAGCCTATCCTGGATTACTTGAACGAGGCCACGGCCTTCGCCAGGGCCTTGGTCCTCCTCTTGGCGCCTGTGGCTTCAATCCCTCAGGAGAGAGAGTTTCTGAGCCCGCCCCTGGGACCCTGGAGTATCTATCACCATAGGAATCACAGGACAGTCTGGAGGGAGCCTGGGGGAGCTGGGGGGCTCCTTTGAGAGTGGGCTGGCCATAGCCGGTCAGGTCCCGAGGGTCATGCTCACAGTTGCAAGGTAAGAAGGATTAATTTCTCTCCGAATTCTTGCCATGCCCATGGCCAGCCTCTCCTTTGTCTCATTACTTTGTAGCAGAAGCCAAGATAATAAACGAAGCCTTAACTGCTTCTCAGATGCTGAGTTAATTCAGCTGATGCTTTTGCAAATGTTAAATGCCCAAGTGCCTGTCTTCTGGCTCCCTGCTGGCTTTTAAAAGCATGAAGTGTGGAGCCACTAGAAATACAGCGGCCTTTCCAAGGCCTCTGCCTGGGAGGGAAGGGGCCAGAGTATCAGGGAAAGAGCCAGGGGCCACGAGGCAAAAGACTGGAAGTCTCGTTTTAATTCTTCCCATTATATGACCTTGAACCAACCCTTTCTCTGCCCGAGCCTTAGTTTCCCCATCTGGACAAGGAGGTGGCTGGAGCAGCTGATTTCCAAGACATCCCCAACTCGGAACCCCTGTACTCAAGGGCCAAGGAGCCTACTGGTGTTAAGGAAAAACGTCCTGTGATGGCTCAAGCACCAAGAGAGATTTTCCTTCCTGGGACACAAACACAATCAGGCCCGAGACTCTTCCTTTACGACCCTGGGTTGACAAGAAGATGGTCACACCATCCCCGTGGAAAACCTTACAAACCGCCCCTGCTCCTCAACCTCCAAGCCTAGTTTTCCCACTGTGTTCCAGTATGTTCGCAAATGCAGCTATTCCTGGAGGCGCTTCATGCAGATAAGGAAAAAAAAAATATCCGAACAAAGATGCGTGCCAATTAACTAGGGCATCTTTATTCAAAGTTGTCTCCTGATCCCAAAACGCACAGTTGGGGTTTTGCTAAAGATCCACTGGAGAACATGATGTAGGATGACAAGATCAGTCTGGAGTGGTGGGCATTGGAAATGGACACCTCTTCCCAAGATCCCACCGTAAGTGGGTACGTGTGGCATTTTCCTGTTGCCTTCTAGGAGAGGAGCCGAAAGCAATTACAGGAGGAAGTTAATTAGACCATCAAGCTAGGCCAGTGGGGGACATGGAAACTTCTAAAAGTCTGAATCAAATCAAAGAACTATTCAAACTTGCAACCCCATCTAATATCTACAAACGGATTACAGTTTTCCCTTATAAACTCAATATAAAATAAATTCATCTGCGTGAAAAAAAAGCAGAAAATCCCTGTGTTTATTTTACGAAGCCTGCTCCCTTTTGATTCAGTAATAAAATCATTGATGAAATGGGAATTTAGAATTAAGTTCATAGGAAATGTAATTACTACAAAATACGAACTGCAACTCAGATTTAGCTTTGATTTCTTACCTGATGTATAGTTCCATCGATTTCAACCGGAACAATAAAATCGGCATTACTAATGGGCTAGAGAGAAAAGAAATTATAATTAATATATCTGAAAGAATAAAATAAAATTGGAAACTTTAGTAACAATGAGGTTTGCCTGGACCAATACTTTTATTATTGGAAAAAAACCAGTTAGGTATATTTTCTAATGTTTATTTATTGTTGAGAGAGAGAGAGGCAGAGAGACGGAGAGACAGAGCGTGAGCGGGGGAGGGGCAGAGAGAGGGAGACACAGAATCGGAAGCAGCTCCGGGCTCTGAGCCGTCAGCACAGAGCTCAACATGGGGCTCGAACCCACGACCGGCGAGGTAATGACCTGAGCTGAAGTCGGACGCTCCACCGACTGAGCCGCCCGGGCGCCCCTGGAAGAAACAGTTCAGGCAAAGGACGTTGAAGTATGCTTTGATCCCTTAAAATAAGCACAAGCAGGAAAGAACATGTTTTCCTGTTCTGAGTACTGTTACACTTTCAGCACCCTGGTCCAACCTCTACCATCGTCCTGGCCTACGCAACAAAGGCAGCGCAGCCTGGCCAAGAAAGGGGCTCCTGGAGCAACTCCAGCTCTAGCCCAGAGCCCTGCAGATGGTGCGGAACCAGTGCTGGCCACCAGGGGGAGGAGCTGAGAGCCCAGTGGTCCCAGGGCACACTGCTACTTGGGGGAAACGATTTGCGGTGGACAGATGCAGGCTGCCCTCTGAGGGGCAGGAGATGCTGGGCACGTGGACACGAAGCAGGGCCACGGGCGTGAGGCAAAGTCAGAGGCCACAGGCCACGGCCTTGGCTCCTTTCCCTCTGGACCTTCCTGTCTCCTCCATCCCCAGCTACAGCAATGGGCCTGATGAGTGCCCACGGCCCCATCTGGTGCCGAGCGGCAGTGACCTCAGCCTTGCCTGGCGCCACCTCCCGCCCTGGGTGGTGGGGAGGGCTGGTCCACCCTGGAGCGCTTGCCCCAAGTAACACAATACCCAGCACACCCACCAACCTCAGTGTATTTAAAACAGCTCTTGGACAATATTAATGATACTTAAGAACCCAAATATGGTATTTTGGCAGAACTTGTGTAAGTCACTACTGGGTTTAACATACAGTTCGACATGGAATTCCACAAAGGAGGTGGAAACTACTCCAATGAACGGGCCCAAGAGAATCAGAACACACAGCCCTGGGACAAGATAGGAGAGAGAGAAGGAAGAGAGCGCGTGTGAGGCGGCTCCTGGGCAGGGGTGCGGGGAGGGGTGTGCAGTGCAGAGTCTCTGGTCAGAATCTGATCTGGGCTCTGCTTTTATTAAGCCCATCATTGTACACACATGCACTGTTCTTTGCTAAGTAAACAGAAAATATGTAGAAAACACTAGATCACAGAACGATTCCTAAGCACTCAGTTAGGAGCACCTGAAGCTTAAGATTAATTTATTCACTCCTGTGGCTGGAAGGCCAGGGATGAGTTCAGGATTTTATAATTCCACAACTAAAATACAAAATCATGAAGGAAGAAACTCGACAAGGCATTCCTAGATTGTGAAATCATATTCCATGGAGTACAGTATAGAGAAAAACCATTCCCCGGCTCAGAGCAAGCCTGAGCCTCAGTTTCTTCCTCTGTGCTGTGTAAAGGAGGCCATGCCAAGCCATGGTTCTTAACCTGGGCCGAAGAGCCTGTGTGTTACACCTGTACGTTCTCCAGGAGAGAGGCTCACAGCTTTCAGATTCTCAGAAATGCCCAGGACATTAAAAACTGTCCAGTAAAGGCAGTTGCCAGAGGGAAGGTGGGTGGAAGGGTGGGTGCAGTAGATAAAGGGGGTTAAGAGCACACACATCCGGCCTTTGGCTCCCTGAGCAGCACCACGGCAGCTGGCAAGAAAAAGCACCTTACGAAAGGCGGCAAAGAGGGAGCCAAGAAGAAAGTGGTTGATCCATTTTCTAAGAAAGATCGGTGTGGTGTGAAAACGCCAGCTATGTTTCATATAAGAAATACTGGAAAAGCAGGAGTCACGAGAACTCCAGGAACCAGAATTGCATCTGATGGCCTCAAGCGTCGTGTTTTTGAAGTGAGCCTTGCTGATCTGCAGAATGATGGAGTTGCATGTAGAAAATGCAAGCCCGTTACTGAGGATTTTCAGGGCAAAAACATGCCGGATCATCCAAGGCATGGATCTTTCCTGGGACAAAATGTGGCAGACCGTGATTGAAACTCATGTTGATATCAAGACTATGGATGGTTCCTTGCTTTGTCTATTTTGTGTTGGTTTTGCTATTAAAAAAAAAAAAAAGCAGCCATCAGATTCGGAAGACGTCTTTCACTCAGCACCAACAGGTCCACCAAGTTCAGAAGAAGGTGATGGAAATCACGTCCCAAGAGGTGCAAATAACTTGAAAGAAAGTGGTCAATAAATTGATTTCAGACAGCATCAGAAAAGACACAGGAAAGGTTTGTCAGTCTATTTACCCACTCCATGAGGTCTTCATTAGAAAAGTAAAAATGCTGAAGAAGCCCACATTTGGTTGGGAATGCTCGCGGACCTTCACAGTGAAGGTGGTAGTTCTCGAAAAGTTACCGGGGATGAGACTGGTGCTAAAGCTGAACGAACTGATGGGTCAGAGCCACCGGTGCAAGAATCTGTTTAAAAGTCAGACATTTAATGGTGACAAATAAAACAACTTATTGGTGACTGAAAAAAAAGAGTGCGTGTATCTTCATGAGCACTGAGAAATGTGCAGAATTGTTGAATCACTGTGTTGTGTATCTGAAACTAATACAACCCTGTAGGTATATTTGAATAAAAAACCATATAATAAAGGATATTTTGCTTGCAAACACAGGCCAGCCAGGGAGGGAAGGCATGATGAGAGGCTGTTCACATCAGCTTACGTGGAACGCTCTCTGAGCAGGCCTCGGAGACATTCGGCCTTCAGAGTCGGGAACCCTGGCCAGCATTGCCCACGCTCCCAGAGCCTGGGAGGAAGCCGTCCGGGCTGAAATGGCAAATAACCCCTGCTGCACAGGGCTTTCCTCCAGAGGGACTTGAAAAGTCCTGAGCAACTTGCCCACAGGGGAGAAGAGGCTTCCAGTGCTGCTCAGAGCTGAGCTGGGACATGGGTCACGGCAGCCAGGGCACTACTCGCGGGAGGGCCCGCAGGGTGCTGGGGAGCGAGGCGGCACCTCCAGGCCCCAGGGGCCAGGCAGGCCATTTCCCACGCTAGAGTACGTGTGTCACGTCCTCCACTCTCCCAAAGGACTCGCGGGCAACTGCCTGGCCTTGTCCTATCAAGGGAGGCTTCTGTCTCGTGAGAAGGAAGGATGTTTCCGTCAGAAAGTTCTTCAGGTGAATTTGACAGCTCTCCCACTTCCCATGCAACGCTCAAGGAAGGACTGGCTCACGCGAGACACACACCCCATCGTGGATGGTGCCTTCACATCTCTCAGCAAAGTAGGGGCTGTCACGGGCCGCGGTACAAGCAGGGATGGGACCTAACCAGCCAGTGAGAGGAGCAGACTGTCTCCAGAAATACCCCAAGAAAAATAGCGCCAGGACCTGACTTCTCCCCTCCAACACACAGATCCCGTTTCTCAACCTTTTCGTCATTCGCCTCTGTCTATCGATCGATCGATCGATCCATCTATCTTTGAGTAGGCTTTACGCCAGGCCCGAACTCACAACCCTGAGATCAAGACATGAACTGAGATCAAGAGTCATATGCTTAACCGACTGAGCCACCCAGGCACCCCTCATCATTTGCCTCCTTTTTAAAAAAATTTTTAAATGTTTACTTATTTTTGAGAGAGAGAGAGAGAGAGAGAGAGAGAGAACGAAGAGGGGAGGAGCGGAGAGAGAAACACAGGATCGGAAGCAGGCTCCAGGCTCCGAGCTGTCAGCACAGAGCCCGATGTGGGGCTTGAACTCAGAAGCCGTGAGCTCACGACCTGAGCCGAAGTCGGACGCTCAGCTGACTGAGGCCCCCAGGTGCCCCATCATTTGACTCTTTTAAAAAACCTGTTTCATTTCAAAAAATGGAAAGATGGTTCACGAAGTCATTTCTTAATCGTGTAGCCACAGCCGTTCCTCCACAGAGGCCCTTCGGTGACTGTAACTTTTGCTGTCATTCTGGCAGGGAGGGGTGGACCGAGGAACGAGACAGAAGTGAGACTGTCCGATGCTCCCTGTGACCTCACTGCAGCGCTGCCCCCTTCAGGAGGGAAGTCATGCAGCTGGATGGAGCTTGTAAAAAACAAAAACAAAAACAACCCACCCAGCCACCTCCTGTCATGAAAAAGCTCAAAATAAATGGCTGGATCTGCTCAGATGCCGTAGCTCTGGAAGTCTTCTTCAGAGCTGGACATCTTTCAAAAACCGGTCTGGGACAACGTCCAAGAGAGCAGGTCTGCTTGACAGTTTTAACAGTGCCTCCCCTGCCCCTTCCAGGAAAACATACGGCGCTCTACCCACTGTGACGAACACACAGTCGTGTCCTGGGGCATGCACTGCCTTTGCCCCCTGAGAAGTATTTCCGCAGGGGCTGGAGTGTTGGCAAACTGAAACCTCCTAAGATTGGGGTCTCAGGGACACCGGCGGCCCGGCACTTCCCCCAAACTATGTAATATTTAACTACCTGAGCGAGTGTTCCCCGGAGCTAACAAGCAACCATTACTGGGACTTCTTCACCAACAGTCACACCACCAAACGCCATCCTTTCTACTGTTCCTTTCTGACCGAATCACTGACTCTGGTTTGCTTTTTATGTTGATTTACCTTAAATGAACTGTGCACCAATGTTTCGTCTAAATCAATGACCACACATTTCTTTCCATAGTCAAGCACCGTCACCTCTGGAAGGAGGTATTTAGCGGGTGGCTAAAATGAAAAAACAAAAAACAGCATTATTACCTTTATGTAGAGGACACACCAACCAATCTCCTTCTCTTCCTATCATATTGTCAGTGAGGTTACAGATGGGATCGAACGTGTAAATGATTCGTGCTGATTAAGCACGCCATGGAATTCTATCAAAAACATTAGGGCTGAGTAGTTTGCAATGAAAGTTTTAATAAATACTGTGCCGCTGCCGGAATCGCTACTGGAGGGCCTAGGTTTGGGAGCCAGACAAGTCAGGGTTTGAGTATCGGTTCTGTCTCTTCCTTGGCTGTAAGCTGGGGTAATAATACCTCCCCTGGGAGGCTGCTGCTACCAGCTGTAACTGTCGTAAAATGCCCACTGCCCTGCCTGGCAGAGATATGGTGGCCACTGCTATTATGAGAATGGGCTACACGAAAATAAAGGTTCAATTACATTAGCTGTTCTAACGACGCAGGCCTGTTCCCTGGGGGGCGTCTTGGTCTGAAACTCACCGTGGTGCGTAAGTGCGCTTTGCAGTTATATTGGAACCAGTGTTTTTTTGCTTGTTTGCTTCCCTGACTCCGGTCTTCAGAAACCTGAAGAGCACTCACCAGCAAAGTGCAACCCAACGGATTTCCAAGAATAGGAAACAGAAACAAAAGTGGTCCAGGTCCAGGGCCCTGTCTTGTGTCCACCCACTGCAGTATTAATACTGGGCGGATGTAGCCCTGTTACCCCTTGGATTCTTAGCCTCTGGAGGTTAGACTTTAATCCACAAGCTGTGTGTTAATCAGAACGCCTACTTATGTCTTTGCAGTAGCTGATTCTAATCTTGTGATAAAGAGGAGGTAAAGAGTGAATAAGCTGTCGGATATCTGCAGCCAACCTCATTCTTGATTTAGAGATTTCTTTCCTTGGGCTCTGCCTCATTCTAGAAGGGACTGGAAGTATTTTAGTTTACTTTGTGGCATATTCTGTATCCAACGTCAACTAGCTAATTTTCTGTCCTGGAAGAAGGTCAACTCTGTTCAATATTTAATGCAAAACAAAACTGTGACCCTAGCCACTGAAGACCAGAACATGTAGCTGATCAAAACAAACCAACCCCAAAATGAAAAAAAAAAAAAAAATGAGATCAAGAATCTCCTTTTTTTGGAGAAGGGAAGAAGGGAGGTTAAAGTGAATGTCAGTCAGGGATCCAGAGTTAATTCTGGACTGTAGCCGGTTCAGAAGGGAACGTAACACAGGAAGTCAACTGGGGACTTAAATTTGCAAGAGCGACCGTCATCTCGTCGTCGAGGGCTGAGTGGATGAGGCTGTGTGTGGTGATTTAATGCTACAGGGGGCCTCTCTCCAGGGGGTGTTTCCTCCTGTCCATCCATCCAGAAGAAAAAGCCTTCATGTCCTCCCAACTCCCTTGGGTCTAATTAAAGGTCACCAAGCAGTATTCCCTCACCCAGAACTCCCAGTCGCACCGGGAAGAGATGTGCCTTGGACTCAAGGCATGGGATTCGGGGTCCTAAAAAGGATTCTGTCTTTCACTATAAATCAGCAAGTAAGCAGGTCGCTAGAAACATTAAAATAAACTCGCAAGAAGAAGTTCTGTATTCAGTGTTTGAAAAAGGCAGAGTATGGGAGCTCAGTGAGGGAGCATAATAAAGAGGATTTGAGCTATTTCTGTTGTCTGGGCCATAGCAGAAAGCATGTTTGCGACTAGAATAAAATTTAATTTCTCAGTGCACAATAATGCAATAAAAACACCTTCTCATTGAAAAGAATGCAGACACGCAAGAGACAACTATTCCCTTTTCCCTGCTCCCCCTTCCTCTCCGCAGGTGCCCCCCTTTGCAGTTCGGTGCATGTCCCTCTGGTCTGTATGCAGTTATATACTAAAACAACATTTAAACTTTATATAATTGCTAGCCCGGAAAATAAGGCTCTAGAAATTCCATCGCTAGCAGATCTGAAAACATCAAAGATCTGCCAAAAGTGTCTCAGTTATTTTCCGAACCTGAGAATAAAAATTACTTTCTGAGCATATTTAACCCACACTTTGCAAGCGCTCTCTGAGTTAACAGCACAGAAAAGGCCTCAGGTGCTGCTGGAAGAGAGAAGAGGGAGCACGGTGGGTGGGAGCACGCTGGGCCTCCTCGTGAGCAAGCTCCCGACTTAGCACTTGTGCTGCAGGGAACAAGGCGGGGCTGGGGACCATGGGCGAGGGGGTTCCGCTAATCCTCAGCCCCGCTTCCTAAACACACACAGCTTCTCCAGAGCTTGGCTTTAGATTAATGCAAATTCCTCAGACCACTGGTAAGAATTCCGGACAGCTGCGTCCTTGGAACAGGCAAGGAAGCTGCATAATTGCAACAGTGCCTTGTTACTTCAATTGATCCGTTCAGGTGATGCTTGAATTATTAACTAAAAATGTCCTGAGGCAAATTCCTCTCTCAGGCCATCAAAAAACTGAAGAACGGAGAGAAACACCAGTTATATCAAGAAGAGCCTTTTCATGCAAATCCCTTGCTCCAAAGCACACGGAGGGCACCGGCAGGGGGATGGAGAGGGTGGGGGTAGGGGGTGAAAACGTGTGGGGGGTGGGGGAGGGACCTCGGCTTGCCATCATTCCCGTTCCCTCCCTGGGAGAAGATCTGAAAGTGAACTGGCAGCCCTGGATCGTTAACCCTCAGGTTCCCAGAGCACCCACCGGGCTTCCGCTCACAATCTTACAAGCGGCACGTTAGATTGGGGTCTCTGTGCATGACCGTCCTCGGGCTCAGGGTCTGCACATTGTGCTTGTCCCCAAGCCTCAGGGCCGAGGGCAGAGGTCTCGGGCCTTCTGCGGGAGGGGCGAGGGAAACGCCAGAGCATTTTCAATTACAATCACTGTTCTGCTGATAGGCTCTTCGTAAGGTTTGGTGGGAAAAAAGTAGATTATTGTTGATGAAAAGGCTTGCGCGGCAGCCCCGAAATGTAACTGCTGGAAAACTCACTCTCCTCTTACTTCCCTGGCCGCATGGTTATGGCCAAGCTGTATGTCACCCTCGCGCTGTGAGCATCAAGCGGGAGTGGGACTCCTCCGAGAGCAGGAACGGGAGGAGACGGGTCACAGCCCCGGTCACATTCCGCATTCCTCGCTGGGGCCGAAGCATCTGAACCCTCACCTTCAGTCGAGCCCACCCGAACTTCGGGGGACTCTAAACCTGCCCCTCTGCTTCTTTTCCTTGCCCTTCAACACCTGACTTTTACTGGATCGCCTATGAATGAGGCTTCCAATAAAATATGTGGAGGGCCCCAAGCCCCAGCATACAGTGGGGCGACAAACGTTCCTAAGCGGAACGCTTCACATCCAGTCCAGATAAAGATGCCATTTTCAGCAGGTGTACAAAAGACGGATTAATCAGTAAGTGGTGTTGAGATACGGGACTTGCCACTTGGAAAAGGCAATAAAGCCGGATCACTACTTAATGCCTTACACCAACGTTTGAATTCCAGATAGATCACAGATGTAAGGGTAGAGATAAAACCATTAAAACACGAGGGGATGACATGGGTCACAGTCCTAGAGTGGGGAGATCTTTCTAAGTATGACATAAAAATTCAGGAGCCATAAGGGATAAGATTAATACATGTGCCTATATAAAATTATACTTCTTTGTGTCCAAAATGACTACAAACAAGGCCAAAAGATACGCCATAAATTGAGGGGAAAGTCCGAATTCCCTTGAAATTAAAAAGATAACAGTATACACTCTAAAAGAAATGTACAGGGAAGCAGAAAGACGTACGGACAATAAGCTTGTGAAAAGATGTTCATACTCATTCATAAAGAAATTCAAATCAAAGCAATGAACCGATACACTATTCTTAAAGACCAGCAAAAATTAAATATCTGATTCTCATTTTTGATGAGAGAACGGGCAATCCCATACACTCCTGGTGGGAATATAAATGACGCTTTCAGAGGACCAGCTGGCTTCATCTACCCAAAATGTAAGTTAGTTATATCCTTTGATCTAGCATTTCCACAATTAGGAAGCGATCACAACAGATACCATAACTCAAGTCCATAAACATACATGCACAAGGACATTCCTAAGAGAAGTATTAGTAAGCGTCGAGAAGTAGAAGCAAAGTAAATGCCATCGAGGGCGTGTAAAACAGTGAGGCAGATCACTAGGCATTGCTACTCAGAAAGACGTTCAATGTATATTGTTTGCAGCAAAAAATACCTTGCAAAATTCTCATTTGTGTGAATATGGTTATGTTTATTTAGAAAACTTCTGGAGGGATACATAACAAATATGAAAAGAGATGATTCCAGGGAGTGGGAGCTTGTTGGGAGAATTTTCTTCTTTCTACTTTATCCCTTCAGCATTTTTTAAAACTAAGAGCTGGAATTATTGCTTCGTAGAAAATCAAAAGACCAGAGCTGCACACACGAGCAGAGGAGCATGAAAATGAGACGACAGGGGTGTGGTGGGAAGCAGAGATGGCGGACTCCAGCCCCAACTACATGGGGCACCCGGGCTCAGGGGTCCCTTCCACGTGGACTCAGGGCCTGGGAACAGCTCTCCTGAGGCTGTAGGCCCTGGTTTGGGACGAGCACAGGCCTGGATTTCTGGCCCCCAGTACAGCACCCCACGCTCGCAGGGGCCCCCAGCACTGACCAGGTTCCCTGTGATCCAGAAAGGGCAGGGCTACTCCGCTTATGTGACCTGTGGCCTTGATAGGTGGGTGCAGATTCTGCAGGGGATCCCAAGTCTCGAATCCTGGGGCCGAGCCGGACTCCAGACGGACTTGGGCTCAGCCGTGCATGCTAAGCGGGCAGCGGTCGCACTGAGCCCGTCGGCGTTTCTGGAAGCTGTCACTCGATGACGCAAGTTACCCTAGGTAGGCTCTGTTTTTCTGCAAGGCATTTCAGAGATTCAGGAGGCCTGACCTAGAGTCACTTGTAGGAAGGAGTCAGCAGTGTATTGATCTAACACCGCGCTAAATTATATACGGGATCTTCCTCCCCTCCCAGCTATTTCATTGCGGGATTCTAGAATGCGTTGAGATTTGCGGGGAGAGGGTCATTTCCCTCGGGAGAGTTTTACCCTGACAAATTTGGCACTTACTGAACTCTGAGGAAAAGCAGTGCTGTGGGAGTATCACAGGTGGGGGGAGGTGGCATCTGTCACCTGCAGGCGTCTTGCAGGAAGAATGTATGACATGACTTTGTACAAAGGTGAAAAGGGGACCGCGGGTACCAATCCCACTGGGTGTCCTCCGCACACACTGGCTGAGGAGCCCCGCTGCCTGGTCAATCTTTTTGGTTAAAGTCGGGTTTCCTGACAAAGCCCAACCCCCGGGGACGCTGGTGAAGTCAGAACTCCACAAACCCTTGGAACGTGTCATCGATGGAGAGGTCAAGTCCTGAGAAAAATGAAATTACCAAGAAAATGAGGGGACAGTTTATTAGTTTGTAAGTGACATTCATTAGCGAATTTGGAGTCCACCTGTACTAATGAAATCCATTCTTTTCAGCGTGAGGTTGCTGTGTCTTGGATGTACCCAGAAAAAAAGTCCAAGGAAAGTTAGACGAACAGATTTGAATCAGACACTCTGAATCAGAGACTCTTTATGGACGAAAGTATCAACTTTATGGACCTCTCTTAAAATCTAAATCCTTCTGTAAGGACACAGCACTGTTGGAAAGGTCTCGTTTGACACGGACATCTCAAGTGCAGGTGTCTTTGGAGAGTCAGTCGTCGGTCTGTTTCTTGCAGGCTGGCCTCGGGCTAAATGGCTCTGCTGTCAGAGCGGGGACAGTGGGGACAGTGGAAGTCTGAGGGGGGCCTGTGCTGACGGTGAACACTGGTGTAGCGACTCGCCCAGATTTCGAGGCTGGAGAGAGAAACGGTGGCCCGCGGAGTGCCCAGCTACAACAGCGGCACGTTCAGGGAACACAACTGGGGCAACGTTTCTCTGATCTCAGAGCCAAGGCCAAGCTACTGACACTGCTGCGTAAGTCGGAAATGGTCTGCTCACCCTGGACACGGGCTGGATGAGCCCCTGCGCCAGAGCCTGGGCACGAGTTTGTCGGCCCAGGCCATGGAGCTGGGGCTGGGGTGCTGGGGGCGGGGAAGCATGGCAGCTGCCTGGGCTTGGAGGCCCTTCGCAGAAAGAAGGGAAGGGTGAGACCTTGGTGACTAGACGCTGGTTGTCCGGCTGCCCCCGAGAAGCCTCCTCTTACAGTTTAAAAGGCAGCTTCGCTCTTCAACAGGACAGAGGTGTTTGTACCACATGCTAAAACTCAACACATGCAAGGACATTAAAAAAAATCTTGTCTGTTAGTAGGCCCAAAGCTACAGGATTCTACAAGTGTTTAAATAAAATTGGAAAAATATACATACACTCGCTATGGGAATGGCCTGCCTCTGGTCACCCTGAGGAAAAAGAAAAAAGAAATCATTGTCAGGTTTGAAGTAAGCAGGTGCTGTGGTCAAAAGAAGCTTCGAAGCGCTCTTGGTGGTGTTCAATGAACAGGGGACCCCAAGGAGTTTCCAGCTAGGGCTCTGACACCCCCGCCCCTCACACACCGGGCCGGGCTCCTGGGCTCCCCTCTGCCGCCCAGACACCCCCACCCCTCAAAAACCAGGCTGGGTTCCTGAGGCTCATTAATCTTGCTGACTTAAATTTTTTTCTTAATGTTTATTTATTTTTGAGAGACAGAGAGAGAGAGAGAAAGCGCACAAGCAGAAAGAGGCAGAAAGAGAGAGAGAGAGGGAGACAGAATCTGAAACAGGCTCCAGGCACCAAGCTGTCAGCACAGAGCCCAACGCGGGGCTCGAACCCATGAACCGTGAGATCATGACCTGAGCCAGAGTCAGACGCTCAAACGACTGAGACCCCCAGATGCCCCTAATCTTGCTTATTTAAATGGTGCCTCCCCAGGGGCACCTGGGTGGCTCAGTCGGTTAAGCATCCGACTTCAGCTCAGGTCATGATCTCGGGGTTCGTGAGTTTGAGCCCCGCGTTGGGCTCTGTGCTGACCGCTCGGAGCCTGGAGCCTGCTTCCGATTCTGTGTCTCCCTCTCTCTCTGCCCCTCCCTCCCTTGCAATCTTCCGCTCTCTCAAAAATAAATAAACATTAAAAAATTTAAAACAATGGTGCCTCCCTTACTCCCAGGAATTTAATCCTTAATTGAAAAATAAAAACAAAAGCCCACATATTACTTCGATCCATTAATCCTTCTAGTAACTGGCTTATTTCTTTTTTTAAGTGAGTTATTTCCTAAAAAGACTAAGCCTTAAGTCAATACAATATGTAGAGAAAGGAAGACTGGTTTATCATTTTACAAGGAACCCCTTGGTCACCCCTGGTTTTCTTCTGGAGGAGGACTGGACAGAGGGGACAAGGCAAGACACAAGAAATTCCTTCTGAGGCCACAGACGTGGAGACAGCGTCCTCTCTACGGGGAACAGAACTTGAATTCGCTGGGCGTGTTAAGAAAATTCAGGCCCGAAAGTGGGGCCTCACCCATTTCCCAGCCCTGGAATGCCAGCCATTCCACACCTGGTTGATGGAAACATTTCATTTTTATTTTAAATTTTTTAAGTTTATTTATTTCGAGAGAGAGACAGAGAATCCTTAGCAGGCTCCTCACTGCCAGTGCGATGCAGGGCGTGAACTCATGAACCCGTGAGATCATGACCTGAGCAGAAATCAAGAGTTGGATGATTGACTGACTGAGCCACCCAGGCGCTCTGAAACATTTCACTTTCGCATCATTAAGAAACGCTAAAAAAAATAACACTTCTCCTCCGTGATCTCCAGGGAGCATTTCCGGTTTGTTTCTTCTTTTTCAGACGGGAGACCATGAATAGCGCCATCACAGTTCCTGATGAGACGTACCGTGTCCCAGTCTCCCACATGGAGCATCTTGACCGAGGGGGTCACTGGTGACCAGGGCTCACGGGAAGGGGTCAAACCTGATTGTCGACGGTGGCAGGGGGCTGGCACGTCCCCGAGCTCTGCTCTGACTCTAAACACCAGTTAGCAATTTCTCGATTATCTGCAGCCCCAGTTACGAGGTCTGCAGTGTAACAGCCAACGGCTCTTTCCTCTCGAGGTCGTGGTGATGGCTCTTTCCTTGTTCGGCACACTTGGGGCTTGTCTTGAGGACCCTGAACTGCCTTCTGCCGTTATTCGAGGCGGAGCTGTGCTGCTCTCTGACACAAAGGTGCGAGCACATCAAATCCATTTTGAAGAGCTTCTGCGGAGACGTTCATTTCAGAAGCTCTTAAGTAATTTTACTCCCAACATCTGGACCTAGGAGGTTGCGTAACCAGAAGAAGCTCACAAGGCCGCTGGGTCACTACAGACGAGAGTTTCCCAACCCTGGAGCTACCGACATTCTGGGCCTGGAAACTGTGCCGTGAGGGCTGTCCTGCGCATTGGAAGATGCTCGACGGCATCGCTGGCCTCTACCCACTGGATGCCAGCGGACTCCCAGTGGTGACAACTGAAAACGTCCCTAGACACTGTCAAACGTTCTCTGGGGGCAAAATCATCTCCAAGCGAGAACCCCTGCACTAGTGGGAGGCTACACACAGCCCCAACACACAGGTGTGCCTTCAGACAAGGTGAGGACATCAGTGAAGGAAGACACGACAGTAACACATATCTGAAGGGCTTGGCCAAACACAGGCCAGGACCGAAGGCGCTATTCTGGACAGATGTTTGGGCTGGAAAATCACCCTGGAGGTTTGCGTGTGTGCGCGCGCACACGCATGGGGTATGCGTGTATTAGTGAGTGTTTAGCGTTCCTTCCGTCTGTCCTTCCCTGAGAAGTCCTCCGTGGTCCAGGCCACTGGCGTCTCCTGGGCGCTGGCTTCTTGCCTCTGGTCAGGGGCTGCACACCCTTCTATTGCGGGCAACTGGAGCGCAGGTCCAGGTTGTAACTGTGATGGTGGCAACGGCGGCCACTCTCGGCCACGGCTGCTGGAGCATTTCTCCACGACCAAGTGACTATGTAGTGTGGACAGGACCCCAGATGCCACCTGTTGCATTCTGTCCATGCCCTTCGCTCTGCCTCTGGAGTGCTGAGTTCCAAGAGGCAGGGGGAGCTGGGCGCCGGCAGCAGAGACGCGCCCAGAATCGGCTTCCACACCTACCGTGCCTGGGCCGTGTCCGGGTGTCCTGAGCAAGCCGAGCGCGAGGGAGGCCGGAGGGTCCTCTAGGCATCAGCGGCCCCACTTTGACGGGCTCCTTCTGTGGGGTCTGGTCTTACAGACTAAAGAGTCCAGTGTAATGAAATGAGACGTCACTTGGAGTTAAGTCTTTAAAAAGCAGTTGTGACAAGTGTTAAGTGAAGGAAGTCCAGGAGTGAATACTGGGTCCAGGTGAGCTCAGCGCTGCCAGAGAATGGCCTTTAAAGGTCTTTATTCTCTCATGTATGCAGCCGCCACGCCAGGAAGCCGGCCAGAGGTGCGCCGACATTTTCTCACGTCACTTCCTCCAGGCACATACTGTTCTTAAAATAAAGTTTTTATTATGACAGCCGTGATTCTTCTCTCTTTTTATCCTCTACAGGTCTAGGGTACCTTTTGCTAATGGGGATTCTCGAAAGCAATGATTTTTATTTTTCTTTTTAAAAAAAATTTTTAATGTTTTTTATTTTTGAGAGACAGAGAGAGACAGAGTGAGCAGGGGAGGGTCAGAGCTGGAGGGAGACACAGAATCCAAAGCAGGCTCCAGGCTCTGAGCTGTCAGCACAGAGCTCGACGTGGGGCTTGAACCCACGAACCATGAGATCACGCCCTGAGCCGAAGCCGGACGCTTAACCGACTGAGCCACCCGGGCGCCCCATCGAAAGCAATGATTTTTAAATTGGGGGAGGGAGAGTATGAGGAAAGCTCACCGAGGGAACACATCAGAATTTGGGGCTGCAACAGGCTTATATGATGAGCGGAATCTCATCATATAAATTCCACTAATGTATTTTTTCCACATCAATGTACAGTAAGGTTTCATATCTGTTAAAGCAAGTCATCTTTCATTATTTTCTCCCAGAATGTTCTCAGCTATTCTTAGACATTATTTCTTCTATATAAAGTTTACGTCTTACCTAGAAACCTAACACGTTTCTCCATAAATAAGAGCTACCATAGCAAAACCTTTTGATGGTTCCATTTTTTGAAGTATCTTGGGTTTTCTATGTAAATAATCATGTCATATGCAAGTAAAACTAAATTCCAATGTTTTTTATATTTATACCAATTGTTTCATTTTCTTGTCTTATTACATTAGCCAGAAACTGCCGAAGATCTTCCTATGTTGTTTGCTGTATTTATTTATTAATGATTTTATTTTATTTTTTAAAAACACGTATTTATTTAAGGAATCTCTACACCCAGTGTGGGGCTTGAACTCACGACCCCTGAGATCAAGAATCACGTGCTCTTCTGACTGAGCCAGCCAGGCGCCCCAAAGATTTTATTTTTCAGTAATCTCTACAGCCCACATGGGGCTCAAACCTGCAACTCTTGAGATCGAGAGTCGCACACTACACCAACTACGCCAGCCGGGCACCCCGTATTTTCAGAAGATAGTTTTTTTTTGTTTTTTTATCATATTTAAATGGTTTTCTGCTATATATTGTCTACACTGTTGATTAGTACACAAAGGTTATGGCTATTCCACACTTCGAGTATCAGATCTATAATCATTAGAAAATGTCCCTCTTCCTCCTGTTTGTTTTTGGCCTTGAATTTTGTTTTGTCTGATATTAATTTTCCTACCTTTGCTTTCTTGTGATCTGATCTGTTTTGCATTTTGCCCATCTATTTTCCATCTTTTAAAAATCACTGTATATTAGATGATGTTGGGTCAGAAATTCTAGTCTCCTACTGTAATAGTAATTCCAGTGATCCTCCTGGGCATGTGGTGGACTGCGCTTCCGTGCTCCCGGAAGTTGGGTGTAGTCACGTGAACTGCTTTGGCCAATAAGATGTGAGTTGAAATGGGGCATGTTACCTTTTTTTTTTTTTTTTTTTAAAGTAGGCTTCATGCCCAGCATGGAGCCCAGTGTGGGGCTCCAACCCTGAGAGCATGACCTGAGCTGAGATCAAGAGTCAGACTGAGGCACCCAGGCGCCCCAAGGCATGCTACTTCTGAGTGACAACTTTAAGAGCCATTGTGACTCACACATTCCCTTTTTCCTGCTGTGACAACGATGAAAGCAAAAAGATGGTGACTTCCTCAGTCTAAGTCCATGAATGAGGATAGGACAGATTATGCAATCTGACAGTGGTAGCTACGAGTCACATGTGGCTACTGACCCTGTGAAAAGGTGGTTAGTGCAAAATTAAGATGTGCTGTAAGTATAAAATGCACATCAGATTTTGAAGAAGATAAGAATATAAATTTTATCTCCTTCATCAGTTTTTTTTCCTATTGATTACATGTTGAAATAATATTCTGGATGTCTTTGGTTAAACAAAATGCATTATTAAAATCAATTTCACCTTTTAAGAAATATTTTAAAAAACGAGGCTACTAGAAAAATGTAAATAACACCGGTGGCTCACATTACGTATCTACCAGACAAGTGCCACAGCTAAGCCATGATAAACATGTAGCACGAGTGAAAAACAAACTTTTACTGTTTGAAGCCTCTGGGGTCTGGGGGTTGTTACGAGGCTCTGATTCTCTGATTCCGCAGAGGGTAGGGACATGCCGGTCTAAAGCCTGTCCCTTTTGGGCCTCCCTGGCTGCCGGAGGTGACGGGGTTCTGGCCATTGAGACAGAAGTAGAAGTCCCCTGGGTTTCCTGTGAGACGCTGGCTTCCCATCAAAGGGGCCGGTGGTGTGCTCCTCCCTCTCTTCTTCCCTCGAACGTGGATCTGCTGTCTGAAGCCTGTGACTTTGGGATAACCAACCAGCGTGGGGATGAGAGCAAACACGCCAGGGATGGTGGAGCGGAAAAATGCAAAGACAGAACAACAGAAAGGACCTGGGTCCCTGATGGCATCATCGGGCACCTCAACGAACCCCAGCAACTGCCAGCCTCAGGCTTTTTATGTGAGAAAATAATCCCCTATTTGTTGAAGCTATTATTTCTCAGTTTTCTTTTACTTGCTGCCAAAATCGTCCCTATCTGATACAGGTCTATTCTTGGAAACAGCATACAGATGAACTGCCAAGCCGATCAGATATAGTCTTGGGCTTTTGTCAGCGGAATTTGGTCCACTGGACTGGGTTTTATGCCTACTGTTTATGTTAGGTTTACCACTGACGTCGTTTGTGCTTTTTCCCCTTCCTTAATTTTGACGGCCTGCTCACATTTCTGCCCGTTTCCCCTTTCACTCCTTGTGAATTCTGAGGATCTATTTCCTAATTGTGCTGCTTGTACAGTTCTATTCCTAACAGTTGGTATTTATTCTTACATTTTCTATAATTATATCGTAACGGAATATCAATCTCACCAGGTTATTTTTGGTCCCCTCTCTGAATCATGACATGTCTGAAAATGTACTTCCTTTGCTTCAACAGATAAATGGTATCTCGGTCACATATAGAATTTTTGGTTTGGGATTCTTTTCTCTCAATTGACTGTACCATTTTTTTCATAGTCTTCTCGCTTTCAGTATTGTTGATGAGAAGTCTGGTACTAGTATAGTTCTCTTTCTTTTGAAAATATCTTGTTCTGGTAGCTTGCAAGATTGTCTCTCAAATTTCAGAATTAAAATAATATTTTTAATGTTTATTCATTTTTGAGAGAGAGAGAGACAGAGGGAGGGGAGGGGCAGAGAGAGTCATACACACATACAGAATCGGAAGCAGGCTCCAGGCTCCGAGCTGTCAGCACAGAGCCCTACGTGGGGCTCAAACCCACAAACCGTGAGATCGTGACCTGAGCCGAAGTCGGATGCTTAACCGACTGAGCCACCCAGGGGCCCCCAGAATTTTTTTCTTAAAGGTTATTTATTTTTTGAGAGATAGAGAGGGAGAGAGAGCGAGCGAGCAGGAAAAGGGCAGAGAGAGGGAGACAGAGAATCCAAAGCAGGTCCCACACTGCCAGTGCAGAGCCAAACGCAGGGCTCGAACCTATGGACAATGACGTCATGACGTGAGCTGAAGTCGGACACTCAAATGACTGAGCCACCCAGGTGCCCCTAAATTTCAGAATTTCAACAGCATATATCTAGGCGCATGCTCCCCTACCTGCCTCACTAATCCTACCGTAGACTCAACTTGGTAAAAGCCCTTACAATCTACATATTCATACTTTTTTTCAGCTCAAGAAAAATTCCTTCTACTACCTTTTCTCTTTCTGGAACTCCTATTTGCATGTTAGGTTTCCTAGATGCCTCTTCCTCTCCTTCCCCCTCCTCCCACAGTGATCACCCTGTGTTTCTGGTCTGAACTGTAAGATACTTTCCCACTTGCTCTTCTAGAACATTAGTTCAGGTCTCAGCAGTGACCATCCTCATTCTCCTTTTTCTGTTTGTTTACTAAGTTTTTATATTTAGAAATTGTGGGATTTCTTTTTTAAGTTCTAAAAGCGACTTTTGTACTCAAAATTCATTTCCTGAAACATCACTTCCTGAATGGCCTACAAAGGTTCTGTCTCTTCTGTCAGTTTGACCTCAGGGGGAGCCCCTCACCTTGTAGTTTGCAACCTGGAGCTTCTCAGCAGTGGCAAATGAGGGAGCACTGCCAGGTCTGGCAAGGAGCACTGTTTCTGTGGTCTAGCAGAGCCCAAACTAACAAACCACAAGGACAGGAAGAAGTCTCTGTACTAGAGGGCTGCTTGAGGGCACCAGAAGTGAAAGCAATTCAGCTGGTTAGGACAGCCCCTCCAAGGACCACACACGTCGAGTGGGCCGTGCAGGCCCTTTCCAAGGGGACCCACAGCTCTGACTGGCTGGTGGGCCTCATGGGACCATCCGTTTCAAGTCTCTGTCCTGGGACTCCAGGAGAGGGAGGCATTTTCCCCTGTTGGTGGTTTCCTGCTTCTCACTGAGGCCCAGAGAGGATGAATCCTGTGCCTGCTGTTCCCCCCGGAGACGTCAGGAAACCCAGAGGCCTCAGTGCACTTTCCAGGTCCCACTAGGAGGCTCCCCTGGGTTTATCCAGAGAGAATTTAAATGGGGAGAGCCACGTGCTCGGGTTCTCATCTCCCCAGAACCCTTCTTCTTACATTCATATGTACTTTTAAAATAATTTATTTTTGGGGCGCCTGGGTGTCTCAGTTGGTTAAATGTCCAACTTCGGCTCAGGTCATGATCTCATGAGTTCATGAGGGTTCAAGTCCCGCCTTGGACTCTGTGCTGACAGCTCGGAGCCTGGAGCCTGCTTCAGATTCTGTGTCTCCTGCTCTCTCTCTCTCTGCCTCTCCCCCCACTCATGCTCTGTCTCTCTCTCTCTCAAAAATAAATATTAAAAAAAATAAAAAAAATTATTTTCTAATCCCAAATGTAATTTAAGCTTATTTTGTGCAAACTGGGAAAAGCTACAAGAAAAAAAAGAAAGAAATAAAGCACAGTAGAGGGGAGGAAATCCTATATATAATCCCACCAGTAAGAGAAAATCTCTTCATGTTTCAGCATGTATCATTCTAGTCTTATAAATGCCCGTGTGTGCATGTAGCACTATATATATATTTAGAAATATACTCACCTACTGCATTTAAGTCTTTTATCCCCTAAGTGACATATTGTGAACATCTCCCTATGTCAGTAATATTTATGAGATGTCTTATTGATTGACTGATTGATTTGAGAGACAGAGAGAGACAGCGTGAGTGGGGGAGTGGGGCAGAGGGAGAGAGAGAGAGAATCGTAAGCAGGCTCCACGCTCAGGGCAGAGCCTGACACGGGGCTTGGTCCCATGACCCTGGGATCATGATCCCATGACCCTGGGATCATGACCTAACCAAAATCAAAAGTCGGACGCTTAACCACCTGAGCCAGCCAGGCTCCCCATGAGAGGTAAGTTTTAATAGCTGCAAACTATTTGAGTGTATGCTTATTCACGGGTTTTTTATTTTCTATTGTTGATCGTCAGGTTGCTTACAGTTTTGCAATATTATAATCTATGCTGGATAGTACCTTACAGTTCAATAATCCATAATTATGCCAATAAATAATTCCTAGGGTTTTAAGATGATACTGCTAAAATTGCCTTCCAGAAAGTTGTAATCAATTAACTACAAACAACTGATTATATCTTCTAACTGCTTTGTCACTCCCCTCATCCAAATCCAAATATTTTTATAAACATCCTCAGTAATCTGATAAGTAGAAAAGGCTATCTCACCATTTTGGTTTGCATTTCTTTGATTAATAGCCATACTGAACATTTTTTCACGTTTCCCGGCCTATCCTCCTTATTTTGTGAAATGCCTGCTCGTGTCCCTTGCTCACATTATTTGGAATGTGAAGTTTTAGGGCTTCGTGTCCTCGATCTCAACTATCTTCACAGTGAATAATCCTCTTTGCCTCTTGCAGTGATTTTTTACCTGAAATTCTATTCTGCTGAGATTAATGTTGTAATCCCTGCTTTCTCTTTGCTTTTACTTGTCTGGTATTTTTTTTTCTCATCCTTTGACTTTTAACTGTTCTGAGTCGCTTCGTGTAGGATAGATATGTCCGCTAGACAGCATGTGGGGAGAATTTAGTGTTTTTAACGTATTGTGAAAATCTGACTTGAAATTTTTTATCCGCTGCATATAAAAGAAGATATAATAAATATGCTTATTCTTACACAAGGTCGTTAAATCCATTTACACTTAGTACTGGTTCTCCCCATGTCTCTGTTTCTTCGCACGTCTTCCCACTTCTCTGTCTGCTACTGGTTCTCTAGCTTTCCATTTCATGCAGCCAACCTCCCAAGACAGAACGTCACAAAAACGTGAAGAGATCCTTGCAACGCTCATCAAATATGTTCTTCGGTTGCTAAATGGGAAGGAGTGACCTATCCTCCGACAAGAAACATGATTTCTGGGGTCGCTTCAGGTCCGTACGTGACAGGCTGCCCACACACCAGCACAGACTCTACTCACGATGCCCATCGGGGCGGGGCAGAGGCGCAGCTCCCGGGCTGTGCCCGGTGCCCGGCTCCCCTCGGCACTGACCTTCTGAAGCCCTCCGTTCTCCTCCAGCAGCGGCGGGAGCACGCTGGGGCCGCCGGCCGGGGGCGCCTCCACATGGTAATCACGGAAGCAGCAGAAGAAGGAGCTGAGGATGCCGCGGTTCCTCTGCTTCTTCAGGCTCACGTTGCACTGGGATGCTGGAAAGACAGACAACACGCTGAGGCCAAGGGCGGCGCGGATGCCCCCCGGGCCCCGACACCAGGACACCCACTCCGCACAGGAGGAGGGGCCCCAGGAAGTTACTCCGAAGGACTGGTACTCAACACGTGGGTGCTCGCGGGCCAGCTGGTCGACCGAGTCCGGTCCTGCTGGCCCCCAGAGTCGCTGTGACTCAGCCCAGTGGGGCTGGTGCTCATTACGTGACCGTCCTCAGGGCCAGGCACCGTCTGCATTCCTGAACCCAGCAGGCAAGTCTTCCGACCCAGGACTAAGCACTACTTGAAAACAAAGATCCTTTCAGGCACAAATCAGACCTGGCACTCCGAGAGGCATTTCTGTGACGGGTACCAAGAAAGAGTCCCTCTGAACCCAGGTCCTCGGACACTCCGGACGCCAACACTGACTTCGTTAAGAAATGAGACATGCAAGGGCATAGAGAGGGCCCTGCCTTAAACTCGGCCGTCGGTCAAGAAATTGACGGGAGGACTGGAGTCTTCCGTGACACGGAAAACACACGCGGCAGATGCGGCCAGAGCAGGGCTGGCCAGGGCAAAGCCATCGTCCTGACACCCGGGTGGCCCCGTGCCGTGGACTCGTTGCCCGGCCCGGCCCTCCGGAGGGAGTGAGCTTATTTCTTCTGTTGTCCAGGCCTCAACAGAAGCTGCCGTAGTCAGAGATGAAGGGCGAAAATGCGTATACAATGAAAACCGCGGCTCAGGGGAGGAGACGGCCAACCCGGAGGGCCGGGAGCAGTGCCCGGGAACGCGGCCGGGGCCGTCACCCCACATACCGCGTCTGGGGGGGCTCGACAGTACCGAGCGGAGGCCTAAAGGGCCCACGCTTAGGGCTCCTGGGGGAACTACCAGTGTAGGAAACCATCGAGTCCCATGATAAGTGCTGGGGTTCATCTCCCCCAAAAAGCCGTTTTGGCATGATTCCCCGTTGCGTGTACTTGAGCGATCTGTCCAGCACCCTCCCTGTCATGAGAGAACAAAACTTCTGCTACCCCGGGCTGGGGTACTCTTCTGCCAGTGGCAAAACCAAACGCTTTCGCGTGGCAGTTCTAAAAAAAAGACTGAAAAGCTTTTTGCCAGCAACTCGACGGGCGTGGATGGGCTTGGGCGAGTGGCCCAGTAAGTGTGAGTTTAAGGTCTCGATTTGCTACCCGTGAGCTTTAGAACCATAACCCCCCGGAAATGCTGGCGGCTTTATCTTCCTTGAGGACGTCTGGGTGCATGCCACAGGGCACCCGTCTTCTTCCTTGGGGCCCCCCACGGCAGGCCAGGCCTGGCCACGGGGACCTCCAGGCACAGAGGCCTTCCAAGCAGCAGTGTGGGCAAGTGATGATGACCACAGTTTACGGAGGGCCAGTGCTCCAAATCCCAGGGCTTCACAGTCACAGCTGCCCAAGGAGATCAAGTTCGCCCCACCACTGCGGAAGTACAAGCAGTAATTGCGCGTGCCGGGATCTGCACCCAAGGGGGCCTGTCTCCAGACTGTGTGCTCTCTCCATGTGCCGTGCTGAAGACGGTCTCGGCCGATCAGGTCAGATCATGGAGGGAACACGCCAGAGGGAAAGGAGAGACTGCAATAAACGCATGGTGTTTTGGTTTTTAAGCCACACTCAAAGAATTTAGTCAGAGGAAGAGAAAGAAAAACAGCCTCTTCCCTGGCTGATGGCACATTTCTCTGCAAGTAAACAAGCTGTTTCTGTCTCGGGGACACTGAGCAGCCGATGCCCACGCTGGGCGGTAAGTAGCTTTGCAAAAAGCACCCCCTGACCCCAGATCCCATTTTCATCCTTGGGTCACATACGTCTTCCCCAAGCCAGCTAACTAACAAACACGTCGACAGACTAACTTACGTGCTAAAAAAATACCCTAAACCTGGAGACGATGAGCTACTTAACAGCGTCTACCATGTGACGGGCGACCATGAGCGAGTCCCGGGGGGGGGGCCGCCCCCCGATGGGAAAGTGGACGCTCCCGCAGGACCTCCCTTCTCTGCACCAGGAGGTGAAGCAGCCCAGAGCGGTCTCACTTCCACGGCTGAGGGAGGAGCCAGGCCCCTTCCCACTAGCTAAGGTTTGTTCGAAGGCCTGCCGGAAGCTTTGGGAGGCTGGGGGCTGTCCAATTTCCTTGTCACTCTTGGACTTGTCTGGTGCTCTCAAAATCAGGCCAGAGGGGGGGATGAATGGGGCTGGTCAGGACCAGCAGCAGCCTCACCCCACCTGGGCACTGTTTGGTTCTGCAAGGGCTCAAGATGCGGACAGGCTGGGTCTAGTAATCCCGCTGCCTCCCCTGCCCCGAGCTGCTTTCCACCTATAACCAAGGCCTGGCCAGCTGGAGCCACATGACTGGCTGGCTTAGGGTTGGGCATTTGACCCAACCTGGGCCAACGAGAGTCTGCCCCAGGCCTCATGCTACCACCACTGGAAAGGGTATCCTCTTTCTGGTTTGCCAAACGGGTGGCTGTAAACCTGGAGCCACTGGTGACTCTTTGCCACCAAGCGAGAAGCACCTACCTGAGGACGAGCCGAAACGGAGGAAAAAGTAGCTGAGACATGGAGAGAGACGAATCTCTGACAACACCATCTGGGGACTTGGTTTCATTAAAACCAGATCCTCCTGGAATTCTGAACTACGTAAGAGGACAAATTACCTGTTTTTCTGGGTTTGTGTTATTTGTGATGGAAAAGATTATCCCTGAAAACGTAAGCTCCCGGCGAACCACGCAGGCTCCACCCCACCTCCTGCGGCTCGCGTCCAGCACGAGGGACACCGAACAAGAGATCCTGGCAGCGTCTGCATCTTGCTAGGACGGGCAGCACGGGGCATGGATGGGGCCCAAAGAAGGGCACCAGTCCAGATTTGAGGGCGGGTGGGAGTGATTTCTTAGCAGAAATGTCTTCTGAGCTGGGCCTACGGTTTCATAAAATTGCTGGAGGGGGCAGGGGAGTGGGGAAACAGCCACGGGTCAAGGGCCTGATGTGAGACAGAGCACGAGGCAGCCAAGAACTCAGAGCAGCGGCGAGGGGGGTGAGGACGTGGTTGACGACAGCCTTGTAAACCATGGCGATGAGTCTGCGTCTGACGCTATGGAAATGGGGAGTGGCAGGAGCAGATCTGTACCACAGGGGTCACGGTTTGACCTTGGAACTGTGGTTTAAACCACAGAGTTTAAATTTCAAATGGGCTGATACAGGCTATCAATGTGCATCAAAGATGGCCAGGATACCGTACCTGCAAACCAGAGATGTGGACCATTTTGGGTAAAGAGCCTAGAATGGAAATTTCTTACTTAAAAATTGACTTTAAATACAAACTGCATGGAAAAAAAATTAAAAATTAAAATTAAAAAAATAAATTACGTGGAAAGACACTGGGCTGTGGAGTTATATTTGGGTTCGAGTCCCTCCCTGCCACGTGTTGGCGAGTGTGACTTCATCTGCCTAAGCTACACCACGAACACGAGAGGCTTCACACCTACCTTTGCAGGGCTGTTGTGTGGATGCAGCAAAAACACGCATGTTTGTAAAACACATATGTGGTTCAGGAGGGAAGACCTACCAGCAGCAGCAACAAGAGATTGATTGATTTAGGTCCTGGGCGATGTCTCACTCTGAACAGTCAGAAGTTAGTTTGTATCCAGACAACAGTCCTTAAAAAACAGCCTGGCTTTAGGAGAAAACATGTAGGCAGAACCATTTTGGTTTCGGTTATGTGAATTCTAAACTTAGAACTTGAAGTAGCTCCTTAAAACTTTACTTCCTATCCAGTGAAGGTTTCTTTGTATAATAATAATAATGGAAGCTAAACAAATAAAAAGCTTCCCGTGTGAAGCTTAACCTAACCCTAGGACTCAGGCCTTTCCTAGGAATCTCATATGAAATGCAGTTAGAAAGGAAGTGTTATAATTAAAAACATGAAACGTCTGCGGAAAGTCCACCAGGGCAGATGGTGGGACCAGGCGGACGGGGTCTGAGGAGCTGCCACACTGTGTTTACAGCAGCAGATGGAGGGTGAAGTTGGTACGTACTGGCCAGGAGGGGACACTTCTAGTCGTCCGCGGATACTTCCTGACCTAACTGGTTCTCTTCTGCAACCGGAAATCGAAATGTTGACCCCCAAGCGGCCAGTGTTTCTTATTCAGTGTGAGCGCAGCCCATGCCACATAACCCCGGCCCTTAAACCATCCTTGTCTTCTGACCTGGCCTGGGTGACAGAGGCGGGGAGGCCCCTGGTCTCAGGACCAAACCTCCTGGGTCTACACCGAGTCTGAGCTGCACGTGACGGGTCTTTGTGAACCCCCCACCCACCTGCCCTTTCCTCGGCTCTGACCTGGGACTCCCAGGGCCCCAGACACATCCCTGCACAACCAAAAGAGGAGTTCAGGGTGAAGATCAGAGAAGCTGGAGCGCGGTGAAGTGTTTGCCACTCACCACGAATCCAGCCCCCATCGGTCGGGCTTCTCCCCAAGTGCAGGAACTGCATCCTGGCAGCTGCGGACCACGGAGAAGGTTTGCCTGTACCTGTCACAGTGCTGGGCCAGCCCAATTCTGTCTAGAATTCTAGACAGAATTTCTAGAAGAAACCGACTTAACTCGCCAAGCACCTGCCCTCAACACTAGCTTCTTTCTTGGTGCAAGAGCAGAACCAAGAAAGGACTGATTGGTGCTGTCCACGTGTTCACAGCAGAGCATTAAAAACTCGTCCAAGCCCCAACGCGGACGCCAGTGCTGTGAAGGCAAAACCGGAGCTTCCTAGGGAGCAAGTGCTCCTTCACGTGTGGGGACGTCAGGACACATTACAGCCCCGAGGAGACCCTGCAGCTGAGTTCGCAACCGTAGTAACTGTAGTACCGGGGAAAACGCTAAACACCTTGTTGTGAGTCGGGCAGGGGAGTTCCTCCCGCCGCCGGCCGGCATTTAAGTGAATGCACCCTTTCTTCTCTTGCAGGCCCGGGCTGCAGATCTCTGGAATGCATCCCAGGGCCGTGGTTTGGAGTGGGTGTCTAACAGGAAATTCTGGGCAGTCTGTGCATACATTACATTCCTTTCCCACCCCGAAAGAGTGGTCAACAAACACAGCTTTCCTCTGTTTGAATAATAGGAGCGTGAGGGGGGCTGCTGGGGTGGGGAGAGGCCAGGGCACAGACCGTACGCAGTTCAAAAGCAGATGTGGCGGCCGAGAATCCAAACATCCTTTTCTCCTAGAAAAAGGACTTGGTCACCAAGTCACCTTTGGAGATACCCAGTCGGCCCCGATTCAATCTCCGAGTGACAAATTTCCCTGGGCATCGCACCCGGCACTCTGAAACGTGTCTTCGACGGCCCCCCGCCCCCCGCAGCCCGGGAGGGGCAGTGGCGGGAATCAGGGGAGGAGCGGGGGCGGATGACGGAAGGCTGGGCAGGAGGAGTTCCGACGGCGCCCTTCCAGGATGGTGGGATGTGTCTCCCTTGTTCACTGTCTCCTAACTGCCCTCGTTAGCCGGTGCCTCCTTTGCCGGAGGCCCTGGACGTAAATCGTGGCTGGCCGTGCCCGGGTGACACCCAGTTCTCCAGCGAGGAAGCCGAGACTCAGAGAACCTACAACCGTGCACTGAGGGTGCTGGGGTTCAAAGCCAGAGCAGCCTGGCCGCGGGGCTCCCAGCCTTCCCCTCCCTGCCTCTCCCCTGTACCCTTCTGCGTTTGGGTTTTACTCCAGGGGGAGAAGCTGGCTATGAGGCCTTGCGCTGCCTGCCGTCACGCCAGGGGCCACACTTCTGAAAGTCCCGCAGGGAGCCAAGGACACTCGTGGTGGCCCCATGACACGAGTCCGGACACGCCGGTTGTTGCCCGAACGTGCCCGGGCGGTCAGACTCTCCGTGGCTTAGCTTCCGGGGGCTGCCTCCTCACCCCGCGCCCCCCACACCCCTGGCCCGAGGCCGCGCACGTCCCCAGTCGCAGGGCTGGCCAGAGACCCCGTGCGTGCGAGTCCTGCGTCCGAGCTCCCAGCCACCGCCGTGCAGAGTCCGTGTGCCAGGGCAAGAGCCAAAGTAACAGAACAAAGGATTTCCGCAGAAAGCGCACTGAAGAGGGAGGAGAGGTTAAAATTTAACCCCGCAACAACGAAGCTGACTTTTGCGCCTACTACGCGGACAGAAGGGATAAAAACGAACCCGCGGCCCACGGTGGTAAGGCTGCGATGGCAGAGGCGCCCTCATCCGCACGTCGCCGGTAACCCTGGAACCTGGAACAGGCCGTCTGAGAAGCAGGTGAGCGACGTGCAAAGACCATCGAGTATTCGTGCACACTCCCTGAGGGGCCGGCAGAGCGGGAGCGGTCAAGTGAGCTCACGCAGCGCGGCCGGAGAGAACCCGCGGGGTCACGGTCGGGCCAAACGCTCCGACACCGCACGTGCCCTGCCAGGGGCTTGCGGACAGGATCCGCGGCCTAGGCTCCGGGCGGACAAGGCTGGAACGCGCCTCGGTCGTGCCCACGTCCCCGCGGCGCACAGATGTGCCGGTACAAAACGGGCCTGATGTGACAGATGTTCGCTGAATGAACGAATGTGTGAAACAAAACAGAGAACAATGAACATTTCTGAGAGCCGACAAAAGGAACAGCGAGCTTCAGAGGGAGGCCAGCTCGAGCAGCACTGCTTCCCGGGAAGCCCTCTTGTTCACAGCAAGCCTCCTCCTCCACGCCGGCTTCACCTATGCCACCCACGTCTGGCCAACCGATCTGAGGAATCCGACTCTTAGCTCCCGCACATTTTTAATGATGGTGGCAACCCCGTTTCCTATAAAATGATCAGTGTGATTTTTCAGCGAGAGATTACATAAAATTCACCAATAGGTTCAGTAAGCATGGCCATTTCTCGATCACAGGACCACGTTAGGTATTATTTTTCTCTATATTTTTCTTTTCTTTCTCTTTTAAATGTTTATTTATTTATTTTTGAGAGACAGAGCATGAGCAGGGGAGGGGCAGAGAGAGAGGGAGACACAGAATCCGAAGCAGGATCCAGGCTCCGAGCTGTCAGCACAGAGCCCGACGCGGGGCTCGAACCCACAAACCCTGAGATCATGACCTGAGCCGAAGTCGGACGCTTAATTAACCGACTGAGCCCCCCAGGCGCCCATCTCTATACTTTTCTATTGTTTTTCAATTTCTATAATCGACATCATGTTAATAATGGAAAACAATGGAATCAATATTAAAAATGTGTTTCTACTTAAAAAATACATGTGAACATTTCTGCACAACGGATACCCTTCTACAACCTTACTTTGGTTATATCGTGTATGTGTGGATATACACTGTGCTATAATTAAACTAATGTTGGACATTTATGCTGTTCCCTTTAAAAAAGTGGCGTAAATGCTGCAATTCGTTTGCAGCCGCAATGTTAGGAAGTAGCCAGTTGTCCAGTAACGTGGGACAAACCAGAATGGATCCCAGGTGTGGAGCAGTACACAGCTGTTAAAAGGCTGCAGCTCTATACACACCGATAGTAGCTAACACTTAGGTAACTACATGTGCCGGTTGCTGCTTTTGCACTTTAGACGGTGACTCACTGACTCATTCCCCTAATCTTATGGTGTAAGAGCCATCACTACACTCCTTTTGTAGGTGAGGAAACTAAGGCCCACAGAAGTGAAGCAACTTGCCCAAGATGACCCAGCTAGTAAACGGTAGTGTTTGTTCAAACCAACTAATGTGTGCTTTTTAGCTTCTGTACTATATTGCCTACTAATAATGGAACACGTTCTGAGACTTATTAAAGGAGAAAAGTGAGATACATACGGTATAGATAGGGTGCTACCACAGACCTTTAAATACAAAATTAATTAACAGAATAAGGAGCACAATCATGTGCATATTCTTGCATGTGCAAATAGAATCTCTGCAACGATTTATAAGTAACTGGTTGCTCCATGGGAGAGAAACGGAAGACAGAACTGGGAGGGAAGGAGAACTATTTTTCACTCTATTTCCTTTTAGCATCCTTTGAATTTCGTATCACCTATTAAAGTCGTAATTCTATGTAATGTGTCATGCTTCGTAGTAAGTAAGAAGCACCAAAGAAGTGTACACATTTTATGTACGTGTCTGATTATCCCATTAGAAGAAATTCCTGGACGGGTGATCACTGGGACCAAAGTCTTTGAAAGGATGTCAAGCCTCTTGATCCTGTGGACAATCTGCCACCTAGGCGGTGGTGGGGGGTCCCACGGAGGCCGTGCAGACGCAGAGGCTTTAAACAGCCTTTGCCGGTCTGAAAGGCGGCAACGCAACTCTGTCGCTTTCATGTGTTTCTCTGATCGCCCTCTGAGGTCTATGATCGCTCCGGTACCTTTGACCGTTTCTGTTTCTTCCTCTGAGAACTGTGCTTATATATTTATTGCCTATTTTTCCACTTTTTTCTTGGATCGTGAAGAGTTCCTGTGTCCAATATTGGAGACATAATCCTTGGACTGTTCTGTATGTTGGAAATAGTCTCAGTTTGTTTTAGGCCTTTTGGTTTTCACGGTGGTTGCAGATGTGCAGAAGTTTTTAAGTTGTCAGGGGGTCAAATCAGATGATTTTTTAACTGATTTCTTCCCGTCCTAATATGATATACTATTCACTTACATTTTCTTCTAGTTCTTCTTTATAAAGTTTATTTATTTATTTTGAGAGAGAGAGAGAGACAGACAGACAGACAGACAGACACTATCCCAAGCAGGTTCCATGCTGTCAGCACAGAGCCCACTGCGGGGCTTGAACTCACGAACCGTGAGATTGTGACCTGAGCTGAAATCAAGTCAGACATTTAACTGAATGAGTCATCCAGGCCCCTCCCCCGCAACCGCTGTTCTAGTTCTTTTTTAGTTTAAAGTAATTATCTGTAAAGTAAAAATTTTATCTGTTTGGAGTTTACTCTGTATATCGTAGGATATATGAATTACCTAGTTCTCCCCAAAGATTAAATATCCTAATAATATGTATGTATTAAACACTTCATCTGCATACACTGAGTTGGGCGCTCTCTTCATCCCACTCTGTTCCACTCCAGTCCTCTGCCTGTGCCAGGCACACAGAGCTTTGCTACTGTAGACAGACTATTCTATAGTTAACAGTACTGCCCCCCCTTTACTATACTGTTTTCAAAAATTTCTTGGATGGTCTAACCCTTTGTTTCCAGATGAATGTCAGAATCACTTTATCAAGTTCTAAAAAAAAAAAAAAAAAAAAAAAAAACCACTGGGATTTGGTTGCATTAGGCTGACAAAATATACATCCACTAATTCTAGTTAATTCCATTAAAGTAATTAAAGGAAGGCTAAAATGAAAAAGTTTAAAACAATCCATTTGTTGTACCTTATTCCTTAAAATTGTGCCAAGATTAAAAGTGGCCTTCGTTATCAGCTTTGAATAGACTGTTATAACTATAAGGTATTTTATATAACTCCCACAGTAACAATAAGGAAAATGCCTATAGAAGAAACACAAGAGAAAATGAGAAAGGATTAAAAATATGTCACCACAAAAAGTCACTGACACACAAGATAGCTAAAAAGAAAAACAAGAGACAAAAATTTACAAGACAGAAAACAAAATTCAATAATAAGACCTTCCCTATCAGTAATTAGTGTACATGTTAACAGATTAAACTCCCCAACCAAAAGCATACAGAGGCTGAATGGGTAAAAAAGTAAGATCCAACTACATGCTGTGTATAAGAGACTCACTGTAGATTTAAGAACACACCTAGGCTGGAAGTGACGGGATGGAAACAGATATTCCATGCATATGGTAACAAAAGAAAGGAGAGTGGCTATACTCAGAGACAAAGAAGAACATTATCTACTGGTAAAAGGATCAATTCACTGGAAATACAACAGTTATATATATGTTCCTAACACCAGAGTACACAAAAATATGAAGCAAGCATGGGCAGAAATGAAGGGAGAAGCAGATAGCAACACATTAATGGGAGAAGATTTCAATAATGGACAGAACATCCGGAGAGAAGACAAAGAAACAGAGGACTTGAATAACACGAGAGACCCAATGGACCTAACAGACATGTACAAAACACTGCACCCAACAGGAGCACAACGCATATTCTTCTCAAGTGCACAAAGAACATTCTCCAAGAGGGGTCACATATTAGGTCACAAAACAAGTTTCAACAAATTTAAGAAGACTGAAATCATACCAAATAACTTGTCTGACCACAATGGAATTAAACAAGAAATCAACAGAAGGAAAATTGGAAAATTTACAAATATGTGAAAATTAAACAACATGCACTTGAATAACCAACGGGTCAAAAAAGAAATCACAAACATCTGAGACAAATACAAATGAAAACACAACATACCAAAACTTACAGGATATTGAAAAAGCAGTACAAAGAGGGGTGTTTAGAGTGGCAAATGCCTACACTAAACAAGAAGAATTATGGGGCACCTGGGTGGCTCAGTCGGTTAAGTGTCCAACTCTTGATTTTGGCTCAGGTCATGATCTCCTGGTTTGTGGGCTTAAGCTCCCATGTTAGGCTCTGGCTGACAGCCCAGAGCATGCCTGGGATCCTCTCTCTCTCTCTCTCTCTCTCTCTCTCTCTCTCTCTGCCCTGCCATCCCCCTCAAGATAAATAAATAAACTTAAAAAAAACCAAGAAGAATGTTATCAAATAAACACCCCAACTTTATACCTCAAGGAATTGGAAACACAAGAGCAAACCAAGCCCAAAGTTAGCAGAAGGAAGGAGATTAAAATAGTTATAACAGAAATAAACAAAATAAAGACAAAAACAAAAGAAAAAAAATCAATGAAACCAGGAGTTGGGTTTTTGAATAGATCAACAAAACGGATAAACCTTTAGCTAAACTAATTAACAAAGATAAAAAAAAAAAAGAGAAGACTCAAAATAAAAAATGAAAGAGGAGGCATTACAACCAATATCACAGAAATAAAAGATTATGAGACTCCTATGAAACATTATATGCCAATACATTGGGTAACTTAAAAGAAATGGGTAAATTTCTAGACACGTATAATCTACCAAGACTGAATCATGAAGAAACAGAAAACCTGAACAGTTCAATAACGAATAAGGAAACTGAATCAATAATCAAAAATCTCCCAACACAGAAAAGCCCAGGGTCAGATGGCTTCACTGGAGGATTTGATCAAACATTAATACCAATTCCTCTCAAACTCATCCAAATTATTAAAGAGGACAGAACATTTCACTCATTTTATGAGGACATCTTCATCTTGATACCAAAGCCAAAGACCTACAAGAAAAGAAAAGCAGAGGGCAATACCTCTGATGAATAAAGATGTAAAAATCCTTAACAAAATACTAGCAAACAAATTTAACAGCATATTAAAAGGATCGTGTACCATGGCCAGGTGGGATTTATCCCTGGGATGCAAGGATGGTTCAACACACATAAATCAATCAATGTGATACACTACACTAAGAGTGAAACATTCAGATCACATCAACAGATGCAAAAAAGGCATCTGACAAAATTCAACACCATCTCATAATAAAACACTAAAAAAAAATAGAAAAGAATCTCAATATAATAAAGGTTATATACTAAAAGCCCATAGTTTTGTTGTTGTTATTATGCTACAGTTAAACATATCTTTCCTATGAAATGGTTTCTTTCCCCCCCGCCCCCCCCCCCCAAAGCCTATAGTTAACATCATACTGAAAGTGAAAAACTGAAAGTTCTTCCTCTAGGCTCAGCAGCAAGGCAGGGCCCACTTGCCACTTTTATTCAACGTAGTAGTGAAAGTCCTAGCTAGAGCGATTGGGCAAGGAAAGGAGATAAAAGCCATCTGCGTTGCTAAGAAACAAGCAAAACCATCTCAGTTCACAGATGACATGATCTTAAAATCAGAAAACCCTAAAGATCCCATAAAAAAAAAAAAAGCTGTTAGAACGAATAAATGAATTCTGAAAAATTGCTGGATACAAAATCAATATGCAAAAAACCGTTGCGTTTCCATCCACTTACAATAAACAATCCAACAATGAAAAGGAAATTAAGAAAACAACTGCACTTTTGATAGCATCAAAAATAATTTTCTTCTTCTTTTTTTTTTGGTTAAACTTAACCAAGGGGACGAGAGACTTACTGTACACTGAAAACTACAAATGGTGAAAGAAACTATAGAAGATACAAATATGGGGCGCCTGTCTGGCTCAGTTAGTAGAGTGTGTGACTCTTGATCTCAGGGTCATGAGTTCACATCCCATGCTGGGTGTGGAGCCTACTTAAAAAAATGTGAAGAAATTATAGAAGACACAAATAAATGCTAAGACAACATGTGTTCATGGATTGAAGACTTACTGTTATTAAAATGTTCATACTACCCAAAGCAATCTACAGATTCAGTGTAATCTCTTAAAATCCCAGTGGCCTCTTTTTTTTTTTTTTTTGGCAGAAATAGAATTGAACAATCCTAAAATTCATATGGAACCCCAAACAGCCAAAACAGTCTTGAGAAAGAAGAACAAAGCTGGAGGACTCCCATTTCCTGACTTGAAAATACATCACAAAGCTATACAACAGGATGGTGCTGGCATTAAGACAGATCTATAGATTAACGGAACAAAACAGAGAGCCCAGAAATAAACACACATATACAAACGGTCTTCAACAATGGAGTCAAGACTACATATTGAGGAAAGTACAGTCCCTTCAACAAATGGTATTTCTGAAAACTGAATACCCACATGCAAAATAATATAACTGGACTCTTATATTACGCCATGTACAAAATCAACTCAAAAGTGCATTAAAGACTTCAGTGTAAGACCTAAAATTATAAAACTCCTAGAAGAAAACTGGGGAAACTGTTGGTCTTGGCAATGGTGTTTTTGGATAGGACACCAAAAGTACAGGCAACAAGACCAAAAAACAGAGAAGTGGGACAACATCAAACAAAAAGCTTCTGGCTTCTGGCTCGGATCATGATCTCTCAGTCCAGGGTTCAAGCCCCGCACTGGGCTCTGTGCTGACAGCTCACAGCCTGAAGCCTGCCTCAGATTCTGTGTCTCCCCTCTCTCTGCCCCTCCCCTGCTCATGCTCTGTCTCACTCTCAAAAATAAATAAACGTTAAAAAAAAAAGAAGACATACAATGGCCAACATTATATGAAAGGATGCTCAACATCATTAATCATCAAGGAAATGCAAATCAAAAGCACAATGAAATATTATCTTATACTTGTAAGGACGACCATGATTTACACACACATGCGCGCGCACATGCACACACGAGAAAAGAACAAGTGTTGGGGAGGCTGTGAAGGGTCTGGAACACCTGTGCACTGCTGCTGGAAATGTAAAATGGTGCAGTTGCTGTGGAAAACAACATGGGAGTTCCCCCCCCAAATTACAAATCCCATATTTTTAATATTAGAAAGATCACTACCTATGATCCGGCAATCCCACTTCGGGGTACTTATCAAGTGAATTGAAAACAGGGTCTCAAAGAGAGGTCTGCTCTCCCATGTTCACTGCAGCACTATTAACCACCACCGAGAGGCGGACTCCAATGTCCCACATGGGTGAAGAAAATGTGGTGTAAACCATCAAATACCATTCAACCTTAAAAACAATACTGTCAAAGACTACAAATGGATGAACCTTGAGAACACTGCGCTACCTGAAATAAGCCAGACGCAAGAAGACAAATACTACGTGACTGCGCTCATATGCGCTGTCTAAAGTAGTGGAACTCACAGAAGGAGAAAGTAGAATGCTGGCTGCCAGGGGCTGGGGGAGGAGAAAGGAGGAACTGCTGTTACATGGCAGGGTGTCACCTGCAGGACGAACAGCTCGACAGAGCTTTATGTGCAACCATCTCCATACATGAGGGTAGGTTTCGTGTGACATGTCTGTTTTGTCACATTGAAACAGGAGTGGCTTTGGAAGGAAGCCGTGACCTCCACTGACGGAACGCCACCTGCACTGCGCCAGTGGCTCAGACGACTGATCTCACGCAACCCCCCCTCCCGCAGGCCTCGGCACCCTCGTTCTGGCCGTCCAAGTGGGGCACCTAGACTGCGCAAGTAGGCACAACGGCCGCCTGTATTCAGGCTGTCAGACCGCGAAGCCTCCGTGCACTTCTCTCCCTGCTGTCGCTGTGACTAACACACACGGGCTATCCATCTCACTCCCTCTGGCCTATGGGTGACCCAGGCGGCTGTGGGGCTCGTTCACTCCCGCTCACCACCCGTCACCGCACGGCAGCACTGCAAGCATCCTCTACACGATGAATGCATTTGCTTCTTATTCTTGGGGATAAAAGTCACAATTCATCGAGACAATCCCACTCAGAACTGCCAGCACTGGATCAAACTCCCCGTGGAGTCACTTCGCATTACGAGTCAAAGTGGCAAGCCGGCTCACCCAGAAACCCTCTACGCTGGTCCCACGACGACGGTGTAACCATACCTGTATCTTGCTCTCCGTCCGGTCCTACCAAATACTGGCTCAAAACTGGGGAAAAAATCACCTTAAATAATGAGGCCTCTATTCACAAATGAGAACAAAACCTAATTCCCTAATCGTTTATCTGGTAGCATGGACATGGGTCCATGTCTCCTCGGCCACGGCCGCTCCTCTAGGTCCCCGGTGTGGCTTCCGCGAAGCTCTCTCCCTCGCTCTGCTCCTCTGGCTCTTGGAGTTTCATCGCTACGTACCTGGTGTCACCTTTCAATTCCCTCCTGTTGGCCAGCCTGCTGTCTCCTGTGTGTCGCTGCCACAGCCTCACAGACCTCTCCTCGGGGGCAGCGGGTCACCCTTCTGCTCTCAAGTTGGCGGTACTGTCAGCCCCCAAAGGGCGGCGATTCACCAGCACCTGCTTATTTGGTGTCTGCTATTTTTCGGGTAGTGTTCTAAGTGACAAAACTCGCAGACACCCCTGCCTTCATGGGGCTGACGTGTTCCAGTGGGAAGGGACAGACAATAAACAAACACGTAAAGTACAGAGTACGTCAGATGGTGGTAAACGCTGTGGGTCAAAGCAGAGCAGGAAGGAGGTGAAAGAGGTGTGTGTGTGTGTGTGTGCGCGTGCGCGTGTGCGTGTGTGTGTGAGAGAGAGAGAGAGATTTCAAACAGGGTATGTGGGGGAAGACCACACCGATGAAGTGATGCCTGAGCAAAGGCCTGAAGGAGGTTGGGGAGAGCCTCCTAGAGGAAGAGCATCCTGGGCTCAGAGTGCAGCAGGTGCAAACATCCTGAGAAGGCATGTTCCAGAACAGCAAGGGAACCAGTGCGGCTGCAACTGACTGACGGAGGAGACAGCGGTAGGAGCCGGGTGCAGGGGTAAAGGGCCAGGCCAGGTAGGGCCCCCCCGGAAGAGCTTGGTGCTGCCTGTGACTGGCATGGCAAGTTGGAACAGCACCACAGAAATGGCAGGCTTATCACAGAACTGAAATAAAGCGACTTAGGGCCAAAGTCAGGTGCTGGGAGGTCATGACCCCCGGCCGTGGAGAACTGTCGCCCCTCGAGGGAGCAACCTCACAGCTGACGCGTGTCCTTCGCTCCTCTGTCTCCCCTCGTGCTGCCCAGCCTCCGCGGCCTCCACACCCCCACCCAGCACTCCTTCTACAACGTCCCCCTCCCCTCCCCTGTGTGTCGGCACCTGCCCTCCTTCCAGGACCAGATACTTACTCCGCAGGGCCCAGGGCACGATGGTGACGCGGGGCCCGTTGTTAAAAAAAATTAAGACTTTCAAGACAGTGACAGCAGAGCATGAAACCGAGCGCGGGGCACTCACGGGCCACGGCTGCACGCCCGCGAGGCCGGCGGAGCTCACGCCTACTGCACCCAAGCAGGCAGATGAAGGCACGGCCCTGTGAGGCCTCCCAGCCCAGTCACAGCCCCAGTCAGCGGTGCGGGGCCCCGGCAGCCCTTGCTGCATTCTGCGAAGAGCTGAATGAGGCTGGGTGGCGCAGACAGACAAGGTGGGGACCCAGCAGTGGGAGGGCAGCTTTCACAGGGCAGCTTGCGGAGGGGGCACCTGACACTCAGAGAGGGCGCCACAGAAATGCCTCCCGAGCCCCCTCTCTGCACCGCGCTCGAGGGAACAAGGTGCATGGTGCAGCCAAGCACCCACCGTGGTCGGCTAGGGCTCCCCTCGGACAGAACAATTTCCCGGGCGGAGCGCGGCTGCTGCTGGGCCCGGAGAGACGGACAGAGGGGACGTGGAGGGACACTTCCATGGGGGAAAAGGAAAGCTACAAGGGCAAGCAAGCAGCCAGTGTGTCTGAGGGGCAACGAGGAGGCCAATCTGGCTGCTGGCAGAGGATGTCCCACCAGGTAGCGCCACAGTGGGGAGGGCCTTTGAAGGCCGTGTGTGTGTGTGTGTGTGTGTGTGTGTGTGTGTGTGTGTGTAGGCAGGTCAATGCTCTGAGGAGGGACAGTGACAGGATGAGAGCTGTGCTCTTGGAAGGCCGGTCTGGCAATGCATGAAGGACAGACGGCAGGCTCAGATCCTCCTCTAAGCAGGGGTGAGGACAGGAGGGAGGGAGCCTACCCAAATTAGCTGGGCAGAGCCTTCCTGCCATCGGCGGTGGGTCCGCACAGATGGACAGACCTGAGAGGAGGTCTGGATGCGCATTTCCAAGCAAGCAACAACGGACGAGAGAGCTGGACATCGCTGAGACAAAGTTCTCTGGCAGGACGCCCCAAACCACGTGCATCCCGCAGAATTTCTGAGTTTAGAAACCAGACTGGAACTTGTCGGACCAAAATAAACCCGGTCCCAAATAATTACTTCTGTTGTTATTTTGCAGTTGTGGAGGCAGGAAGGTTAACGGGAGCCCAGAGGGTCTTACGTATTACCCACCGGGTACCTCTCCTGGTGCTCTCTTGTAGACCCTTGCTGGAAGGCCGGTGACTGCGACACGGGGGGGCTCCGAGGAAGAGTAAGGGCTGTTGGCACTGGGTCATTCAACCTTTCCGGTCTCTCACATGTCAACTTGGCCTTCAGAACCCTTTCGAATTCCTTCTTCGCATGGACAAACAAGCCTCCCAATCCTGGGACAGCAACCACAAGGGACTAAAGAGCAAATGGCTGGCCCAGAGAGATTTATTTTCGTCACATAAACAGGACACCCGGCGCTCCTTCTCTCTCTTTAGGCCAAATCATGGACACTGCTTTAGTACGAATCACGATGAGCTCTGAATTCCTACCGTAAGAATTTTCAGACAAGGAAAATGTCGCCTGGGACCAGTTTGGAGCGCGTGGCAAGGGACCTGTTGTCCTTGTTCCCAGTTTTCAGACAAACTCCTCCCTGTTTCATTCGAACAAGGGAAAGGTAAACAGAAGACGCTGTGCTTGTGACGTTCTGAAGAAAACAGGCATCGGCCCGCACGCACATGGACAGATGTTTTCAGATGAAATTTGAAATTTCATCAAATCGTATGTGTCATTCCCTTCCTATGGTTGTAGTTTTCCTGACAGCCTAAATAAGTGATTTAATATCATCTGGATTTTCTACTGCTTTGTAAGGGTGTTGTTTCATTAAAAAAAAAAAAATAGAGAAAAGCAAGGCGTAGCTAGAATGTTCGTATCAACTAGCTAAGAGTTTAATAATTCAGATGGAAATATGCACATTAAATGTCACTGTCGACAGGCTACAGTTTTAACTGTACATTTTTAATTTCCACAAGAGCATGACTTGATAAGAAATCTTTTTAGTTACTTGTTCCTTAACCAGGAATCTTGTAGGGTGCATAACCTTGATAAATGGGAAAAAATATTAACAAACGACCCCAAGAAACCTCTCGAGATAAAAAGTGCTTAAGCCACGTATTTCAAAATAAACCCCACACTTTGGGGACTGAACATGGAATGAGAAGTACCGTGTGATTCTTCCTACACAGAGTTCCGTTCTGCCGGGACGAGATATTTTAAGGACACACTTGAACTATCAGGTGGGAGGCAGCCCTCTGGGATTCTTCGCAGCATTTTTAGGGTGTCCCACAGGAGGAGCTCGGGGTTCCTCCCTCCAGGTGCCTACCTCCCCATCACCCAGGACACCAGCGGCCAGGACAGGGAGCCCAGCTTCCCCGTCCACACCCCCGCAGTGAACCCGCTGCCGGGCACAGGCTCCTCTCCCGTCTGCTCAGCCGTCATCCCTCCCCGGGACCGTGCGACACCCTGACTGGTGACAGGACTCTCCGCACCCACTCCTTCAGAGCAAGTCTCTTCTGGAATGCAGATGCGGTTGGGCCCTTGGTGGGCCCGCCTGCCTCAGGCTGGGTAGCTGCACTGTTAGCAGAGATCAGGGGAGGCGACAGGGGCGCTTGACGAGCTGCCGCCCGTGAGGGAAAGGCCGCCCTGGCTGTCAAATGCCCGAGGGCCGGGCTAGTCCTGCAGGCCTGCGGGCTCTGAGCCCGGGCCGGACGGCGGCCTTGGAGGCTGTCCTTCTGCAGAGACGCGTCAGCGCCCCCAGCCAGGAGGTGGCTGTGCTCACGAGCCTCGCTTGCCGATCCCTTGTTTGGGGTCCGGAACGCTCGTCCCATCCATGCCGCGTGACCACGAGTGATAAGGCGCCCATAAAAGCGGATTGAACCCATAACCCAGCAGGGCTCCCGCTGCAAGGAGAAAGAGTAGCGGTCTACTCAGGGAAGATCTCTCCGGCTCTAGACACGGACGCCTGCTGAGAGAGCGGCACCCTGAGCCTCTCCCCCGGGCAGAGGAGGGGGGTCTCCACGGGGCGGAGCAGCCGGGGGTTCTCTGTCCAATTCCTGTCCTGAGATCTGAGCTCGCTTTGGGGATCCAACGGCCCCTCCTGCCCCTGTTCACGGCCCTCAGGGGGGCACCCTCCTCAGGCCGCGCGGCCCAGGTCTGGGGACAGAGCCTGGTCTTCACGCTCCACAGCACTGCAAGTGTGAGGACAGGGCAGAGGAGCCTGGAGCGGCTGCCCTCGTGGCCCCTCTCCGTGGGCCGTCCCTGGCTCCCCTCCTCCCCCAGGCAGAGGTCTGCACTCCCCATGGCCTGGGAAGAAGTCCTCAAGCACACGCGAGCTGCGCAGGGGCAAGGCCCACGGCGACAGGGCGCACGGAGGAGACGGGCTGTCCCAGGAGGGTCAGGAGTTGTAGCGACCCCTCCCTTACAGGGGGGCAGGTTCACTTCCCACAGAGGTGAGGCCTCCCAGACCCCAGTCATGCAGCCGCATACCGACAGAGGAGGGGCACACGCTGGGCACACGGGGTGGTGGTGGCGGTTGGGGCTGGGACTGCGGCCTAGGCCCTGGGAGCTTAGGAACAGTTAAAGAGAGAGATGACTCTGTCCTTGGGAGGCACTGGTGGGAGGAGACAGGCACACACGCAGCCTCTAGACGTGGGTGTCTCGACCGTGGCGTGGGTCACACCCGTCCGGCGGCCGCTGCTCCCGCACGCCCCCTGGGTCCCCGTCCCGACCGTGGGAAAGGCAGCACGATGGGGCCCGGGCTACGCCAGGCACGGGAGGAGGAGACCCTCGGGTGTGAGCCGAGCGAAGAAGCCCAGGCGGCATCTGTCCCCAGCGCGTCACTGAGCGGCCAGAAGGGAAACTGTTACCTGGGAAATGGAGGCCCTGTGCAGGCACCTCCAGAGGGACGGAGAGATCACCGTGAGGAAGTTCTAGGACGTCTCTCTCGGCTCCCCTGCTCTCTGGCTCCCGTCAGGAAGGCTCTGGCTCACCGAGGCTGATGGACACCTGGGGTCACCAGATCCTACGGAATGCAGCGGGCAGCAGGGCTCATAGAGGTTGGGCCGGAAGAGACTAGAACGGGGCAGAACTATTCGGTCCTCTTACACCTGAGTGAGCGAATCAGGCCACAATACAAGCTGCCCTGGAGCCTGGCCCCCGAGCGCCCGCAGACCCAGGTGAGAAGAGCCCGGCCTCCCGCACGCCTCAGCCCGGGCGCCCAGCCCGGCCTCCCTCGCCCTGCGCTCCGACACTGAACCGCCGGGTCAGAGGTTCGCGGCCTGCGGAGCCACAGCTGAGCCGAGGCGGAGCGGAGCCACGGAACAGCCAGGCTGCCGCTTACGGGGAAGAGGGGACGGCTCGCTTCCTGAGCAGCGCTGGCGGCCCGCCCGGGGGAGAGCTGCCCCCACGGCGCTCAGGCCCACCCAGACCTGGCGCGGGCCAGGGAAGGTCTCGGGGGGCAACCCTGGCAGCCAGGCCGGTCCAGCCCCCGCGCCAGGGCAGCACACGCTCGAAGACCTCAGGCGGAGACACGAATTCCTGCCTTTCATCCAGAAATTGTTTCTCCCGACTTGGCGGAATGCCTTCTGTCCTGCTGTAGGTTGGACGATACTCGCCAAAGGCGGCCACAGAGCGAATTCTGGAACCCGTGAAAAAGTACACCTCTCTGGCAAAGGAAACTAGTATGTTCGGCCCCATTAGGGATCTAGAGGTGGGGAGATCACTCTGGTTATTCAAATGGACCCCGCAGATAATCATGAGGACGCCCAGGAGGCCAGCGCAGGAAGCGGGAGATGCACAAGAACTAAGGAGAGGCTGAAGTGAAGGAAGGAAGCGGTCATGAGCCCCGAAGGCAGAACAGGTCAGGAAACGGATTCTGTCCCGGAGCCTGCAGAAGGACCCAGCCCGACGAACACTCGGACGCTAATCCAGAGAAATGGCTTTGATTTCCGACCTCTAGAACTAGGAGAGAATATACGAGTGTTCTTGAAGCCTCTGGCAGAGCCTGAAAGAAGGAATCACCCTCACGGCTCCAAGAACTCTCCACCCTCTTCCACGCGCTCTCGCTCGGCCTGCCTTTGCCGGCTCCCTCCTCCAACCACCCCGTGGGCACCTTCGCTGGGCTGACTCACTGAGGGGAATGCCCGTCAAACCCAGCTTCCTCTGTCCCCCCTGAGGCCCTGCCAAGCACAGCTCCTGGAATCCGGGAGGGTCTCCGAGGGCAGACGGTGATGGAGAGCCGGTGACCCTGAAGAGGGGGAGCCCCGGTTCCCCTCCCATTCGATCCCCGAGGACCCTTCCTCAGCTGCAGGCTCCCATCTGCTACCTGATTCTCCAGCTCCTGAAACTGCAGCCTCCCACCAACCCCTCGAGCTTCTCCAGGACCTGCCTTTGGATTAGCAAATACCTCCTGTCATCAGCTCTCTGGAAACTGTCCTCCACACCTGCCCCACCTATTCCTATTCCCGTCTCTCCCTCACACTTCACTTTTAAAATACAGATGGAGGTGAAAACATATTCAGAGACTCTGTTCTAGCATGTTGTGTTAATTATTAACTTGAGGCAAAATTCCACTACTGTTTCTCCAGGGAAGGGAAAAGCTTTAAATTCTACACCGAGGAAACTGCTCGGAATGTTCTCGGGCGAGGGGTCTCTTCCTGGAGCAGACTCCTGGAGACAGCAAGCATCCTCTGATCATGAGACCCCTAAGCAAGTTTCTGAAGAGTCGAAAATCCACGGTAGCACGTCTTCTTCTATAGACAAGTAGTTTCCAAACTTTAAAGTATCAATGATTCCCATGTTTACAAGGTGACTCCTACAAGGACCCTAAGACCAAACACTGCAAGCTGAGAAGAGCCGTTCTGTGCGTGTTGGGGGCGGGGGTGTGGGGGCAGGAGGAACTGCACCTGAGCCTCAGCCCGGGGAGGGGGGGGGGGTTTCTGAGCTGCCTGAAAACCAGGGCCGTCGCACAGCATCTATTTTCTTACTATGTACAGTCTTTTAAGTAACAAACGTCCCCAGTGGCACATATCCTATTACAATAAAAGGTGCTCCTGCCACTCCCACGGTGGCCCTTAGGGCTCCCCACTTATTCTACAGGCCCTGTTTCCCCTTCTAACCTGGAGGGAGGGAGCAGGACTTTCCGACCCGCGCACGGCAGAGGGCCCAATCTCCGATAATTCTTCCTGTTTCGCGGGTGAATGACTGAAATTGTTTCCAAGCTCCAGGCACTGCCCTTTGGTTAAGATCCTGCCTGGTGCAAAAAGCCAAACAAAAAACAACTCTACGATCAGTGAAGAATACAATTTCTAGTGTCACCATAAAGCAACAGAAGTTTTAGTCTGTTAGTCTATGATCTTATTCAAGCAAGAGAACACAGGACGGAGAACCAGTAAGAGAACTGGCTGATATGAAAACAGAATGTGATTGGAAGGACAGAATGAAGTTAGAATCCTCTAGAAATGTGAGCCCAGATGATATGGCTAGGGAGCAGTAGACCACATTTATGGGCTGGGGGGGGGGGGGCGGTGCTCCAAGAAATACATTAAATGCAAGAGGGCTTGGAAAATATTCCACAAGTGTCCCGAAAGGTAGTGAGCCAATCTGGAAGCAGGGGCATGGCGCTGAGGAAAGGCCGGGCCCAGGGGGCCACGCGGACCCCAGCCAGCCCAAGCAGACACGGAGACTTCCAGAGCTGGCCAAGCCTTGGCTGGATGCAGCAAGCAGTGGCGGCAGGCTGCGCAGGGGACCAAGGGGCTCTCACAAGTTAGCCATGTCCTGATCCCAGGCAGATTTTTAGTTCCTTACTTAAGGTACAGAGAAATGAAGTTGAGCTGCACAAAGTCAGAGCTGGTTAGAGGCAGGTCGAGACTGTAACTCCGGGCTCCAGGCCTGAGGTCTGTCCTCTTACTCAACAAAGCAAACACGCGTGTTAAACGAAGTATACTGAGCGTACGTCCCTTCCGGAGCACCCTTCTGCGTGCTTCCCTCCCTGGTCCTGCCTCCGCTTCTGCTCCTCACCTCTCCTCGGTCATGCACCTGCCAGACCTTCCTCTAGCCCCTCACCTGCTCTTCCCTGTGAGGCCCAGCTCCATGAAACTTTCTGAAATTCTTCCCCCAAAATCCAACCCACATTTCTCTTTCTTAATTCCTACTATGCTGTTGGGCACCTGGCTCATCCGGCTTTCCAACACCATATCCCCACTGTCTGGACACTCAAATTGAGGTCGAATGAATCAAAGAATGAAGGTTTCATCACTTACAGTTTGACTCGGGCTGAGGACAAGAACTGCTCGACACTTCCTTTAACATTCCTTTGAAAATTATAAATAAAAATATGATGACTGAGTAACACTGTGTGCTAAATAGAAACATTTAATAGTAAAACTATATCTAGTACACTGTGGTCTGGCATTCGCTGTAAGGCTACATTTTCAACTAGATGACATCAATCTAATAATGTCTAAATTTATTAATCTATATAGGACTATAATTTAGGACAATTTATCAGCAGATAATTTTCTAAATAATTAGAACGAGAGTCTCTAACACTTCAGGGCAAGAGACATGCCATAAATATTAAACAGGATATACAAATGCTTTCTTACATTTCATTTGTATATAAACCAGAGTGGAAAACTCACTTTGTAGGAGTAAAATTATTCATACTCGGCTAAGTTCCATCTTAAAAGCTATAATAATTTAGTTGTGAGATGCCCCTTCTCCACCATTGGACTGTGAGCTCTTGAGAAAAGAAACTGAGTTATTGTTCTATCCTTCCTGCATTTGTCCTTCCCTGAACTATGCCCGGACCTCGGCCAGTCTGCTGAACAAATGAGTGAACACAAAAATGAATGTGTGCATTGTCCAGTCAGGTAAATGTTCTATTCAACTACAAACCAATGAGTATCAGCACAGGGTCACTGGTCTCTCTTGACCTAGGACACTTAGAGAGTTGTGATGAAACCAAAAATTAGGGCATTTCAGTGGGTAGAAAAGCAAGACACCTAGGTATATCCTAACTTGTGCACCTAGCCTGTGACTTGTGCACCTAGAATGTGCCCCTAGATGCTTCCTCACTGGGCCTCAGTTTCTCAAACTCATCTCATTTAGCACCACCCACCTGTCCATGTCAGAATAGTTGTGCAGAACAAACAATGTGGTTTCTGGGAAAGTACTTTGTAGAGTACACAGCAACGTCTTGGATTCTTAGGGTTCCCCTATCAAAGGCACTTAAGATGGGTGGCTTCAAACAAGAGAGATCAACAGTTTCATAGTTCTGAAGGCTACAAGTCTGAAACCCAGGTACTGGCAGAAACATAGGCCCTCCTTAACTTGCAGGGAGAACCTTCTTCTAGGATCTGACGTTTGCTGGCAATCTTTGGTGTGTAGACGCACCACTCCAATATCTGCCCCGTTGTCATGTGGCCATGTTCTCCCTGTGTGCCTCCATCTTCATGTGGCCATCTGCCCCCTGTGTGCCTCCATCTTCATGTGGTCATCTGCCCCCTGTGTGCTTCTGTCTCTGTGTATCTTCTTCTCCTCTTGTAAGGACACAAGTCCATTGGATCAAGGGTTTACTCTGCTCCACTATGACCTCATCTTAACTAATTAAATCTGCAATGACCCTTTTCCCAGGTAAGGTCATATTCTGAGGTACTGGGTAAGGTTAGGACTTCTCCCTGTGCCTTTTTGTAGAACACAATTTAATCCACAGCAAGCACCATGTGAATAAAAGTACCACATTTAAAAACCAGTGAAATAATGTTAGACTAGGTAATACAGACTAACCTTGCTGCTGAGAACAACAAAAGAAGCTGGAAGAATATTTTTAACATTCTGCTTTAAGTTATGTTGAATTATTCGGCAGTGAAGAATAATGAAGTCAAGATTCAGAAGAAGAGAGAAATCCAGAAAGAAAGAAATCCAAGCCTGGCATCTGGGGACACTTCTTCGAAGAGTGCCTGCTTCTCCTGGAAGAGTTGGCTAAGAGGCTGAACGGCTGAACAGTGATTCGGACGGCCTGTAGCACTAGGAGACCTAAAATTAGAGTCGGACTCCCACAGTGCTACACCCTGAGTAAAAGGTGAACCACAAGCAGACTGTGCTCACAAGTACAAAGGCCCTCTCAATGCCTGAAACTGGATGGCAGTGATAACAGATCACTGGTCTCCAGGGCCTGACAGAAGCAAATCTAAATTCTCTTGAATGTAGATAACATCACTGAAGGCGTCAAGTTATTTCTGTAAGTTTTCATCTGTGATGTCTGGGACTCAATCAAAAATAACTGGGTATATGAGGATTTAAGACAATACGAATGGATTCTGAGTAAAACAACAAGTAACAGAAACAGACTCACAGGGGCTAAAGAAAAGGTGCTATCAGATACAGAATTTTTTTTAAATAGGCTTAATATGTTCAAAGATAAAATTGAAAAGTTTATCAGAAAACTAGAAACAAATTAAAACAAATGAGAAAAATCACAGAAACCATGGAACTTAAAAATAACTCACATTAAGAATTCAATAGATGGATTTAAGAGCAGCTTAAATACAACCTGAAAAGAAAATTAATGAACTAAATGATAGGTCCAAGGAAAGTATCTAGTTTGAAATTCAGAGAGAAAAGGATAGAAAATAAAGATGTAAAGTAAGAAATATAGGGGATGAAAAATGAATGGATAACAGATATCCAGTTACAGTCACAGGAGGGGAAGGAAAGAACTGGACAAAAGAAATAGTAGCCAAGGGGTGCCTGGGTGGCTCAGTCGGTTGAGCATCTGACTTCGGCTCAGGTCATGATCTCGCGGTTCATGGGTTCGAGCCCCACGTCAGGTTCTGTGCTGACAGTTCGGAGCCTGGAGCCTGCTTTGGATTCTGTGTCTCCCTCTCTCTCTCTGACCCTCCCCTGCTCATGCTGTCTCTCTTTCTCTTAACAATAAATAAAACATTAAAAAAATAAAAAAAAATAGTAGCCAAAAAATTTTTCAAACTGAAAAAAGACATCAAGCACCAATCCAATATCCCAAATGGATAAACCCCACACAGGATGAATAAAAAGAAAACTAAACCTAAGCACCTCACAGTAAACTGCTGCACGCCAAAGGCAAAGTGAAAATGTTAAATACTTTGAACACTACCACCAGAGGGAAAACAGATTATCAAGGGAGTAAGATTAAGATGTGCGGTTGATTTCTTAATGAAAATACTGAAAGGCAAAAGACACAGGAATAATGTCAAAGTACTAAAAGAAAATATCCAAACGTTTAAAGAATAACACCAATTTTAAATAAGCTTTTTTTTTTTTTTTTTTTTTTTTTTTTAAAGTAAGGCTTCATGCCCAGCACAGACCCCAACACATGGCTTAAACTCATGACTGGAGCTGAGATCAAGAATCAGATGCTTAACTGATTGAGCCACCCAGGCGCCCCGTAAATAAACTCTGAAGGAAGAAATAACACCAATCTTACACAAATTCTTCCAGAGAACTATAAGGACAGCGCTTCCCAATGCATTTTATGAGATTAGCCAAACTATAGCAAAGACATTACCAAAGGGCAAAATTCTAGGCAATCCTTGTCAGGAGCATAGATGTAAAAAATTCTGAACAAAGTATCAGGAAAACAAATCCAGCAACATATAAGAATGATAATATATCACAAGCAAATGGGTTTAATGGAGGAATACAATTCATCACATTAACAGGATAAAGGAGAAAAATGTCAATAGAATCCGGAAAATAATTTGATAAGAGTCAGTATCTATTTATGATAAAATTCCTTGCAAACTAGGGCTAGATAAGGACTTCCTGAATCTGATAAACAGTATTTATAAATAACCGTAGCACTCGTCATGTTTGATGGTGAAATGCTGAGTGCTTCCTGCCTATAACGCTACCTCTCTCCAACATCAAACGGGGAAAAAAGGAGGTATTAAGAAAGGGGCAAAAATCTCATTCACAGATTTTTTGATGGTGTGCATAGAAAATCCAAAAGAATCTTCAGATACATTTCTAGAAGGAACAACTATTTGGGAGATATAAGGTCAGTCTGGAAATATCTCTTGTATTTCTAAGCACCAATAATAAATATCTAGAAAAGTAAAAAGACTTTAAAGTTATAATTTATACTAATATCCAAATAAAAAATATCTAGGAATAGACTATGATACACAAGACTTGTATGCAGAAAATTCTAAAATGTTATTTGAAGAAATTTGAAAAGTCCATAGAAAAATGGAGGGGGGCGCCTGGGGGGCTCAGTCGGTTAAGTGTCCAACTCTTGGTTTCAGTTCAGGTCATGATCTTGTGGTTTGTGAGTTCAAGCCCCACATCGGGCTCCATGCTGACAGTGCGGAGCCTGCCTGGGATTCTCTCTCTCCCTCTCTGTCTGTCCTTCTCCTGCTCACTCTCTCTGTCTCTCTCTCAAAAATAAATGAACTTGAAAAAATTTTTGAAGTGGAGGGACATACCATGTTCATGGTTTTGAAGATGTAATATTATAAAGATGTCAATGCTCCCCAAATTGGCCTAGAAGATTCCATGCAATCACAAAGAAAACCACGGCAGTTTTTGTTTGTTTTATGGAAACTGGAAACAGATAAGCTGATTCTAAGATTCAAGTGGAAATGCAAGTAATAGACTTGATCCACGGAATACCAAAACATAGAGAGCAACAGTAATTAAGAAAATGTAGTTTTGGCAAAACAAGAGATAAACAGACCGACGTACTGGAACAGAAGCCCTGAAACTGTCACAGGCAGATACGTGTACACACACGGAACAACACTGCGAGATTCCTGGAGCAATGTCCGTACCCTCTGTGTAATCCCGGGCAAGTCTCATCCCTTGTTTAGACTGTAGTTTCTTCATCTCTAACTTCTATAACCTGGACTATGTCACAAAATTCTGATTTGAAATACAGACAGATTAGTAAACACGTCCAGTTTGCCGTGTCTCCCACTTCCATCCGAAAGCAAGACCATGTTCCAGGAAACCATTTTGCCTCTGCTCTCCAGGAAAAAGGGAAAGCAGGGACTACGCCCTCTTACAGATTTTAGTCCAAAATATTCCAGGCAGTCTGACTATGAAGGACCCAGCCTGCTGAGCTGATGCGGTTTGCTCATTTAGGAGGCATACAAGGTAGTGGGTAAATCAAGCAGACCTTGGTTTTAAAATACTACTTTTCGTTTACACGCCTATCAAGTTTCTAATCAAACTATTTAAGCTCTTTGAGTGTCAGTTATCCTGATCTGCAAAAGGATAGTTATCGTGAAGGTTAAATGGAATAATGCTGGTAAAGCATTTAGGGCAGTGCCAGCACATAGTAAGCACTGAAAGAGTAGAAGCCAAAGTGAAATAAGCCAGACGGAGAAAGACAAACACCCTGTGATTTCACTTCTATGTGGAATCTAAAAAATAAAACAAATGAACAGACACACACCACCACCTCCAAAACGAGAAACAGACTCCCAGAGAGCAGACTGAAAGTTGCCAGGGAGGGAGGGGGCGGAGGGATGGGAGAAATCGGTGAAGGGGATTAAGGGGTACAAACTTACTATGAAATAAATAAGTCGCGGAGATGAAAAGGACAGCAGGGGCGCCTGGGGGGCTCAGTCGGTTGAGCATCTGACTTCGGCTCAGGTCACGATCTCGCAGTTGGTGAGTTCGAGCCCCGCGTCGGGCTCACTGCTGTCAGCCTGTCAGTGTGGAGCCTGCCTCGGATGCTCTGTCCCTCTCTTCTCTACCCCTCGCCCTGCTTACTGACGCTCTCTCAAAAGAAAAGACATTTTAAAAAAGTTAAAAACGAAAAATGCCGCGTCGGGAATAGAATGTTGAATAAGTGCACGGTGACAGATGTGGACTACACGTATGGTGGCGAGCCCCAAGTGACACACAGACTTGTCAGCTCACTATGCTCTCAGCTGCGGCCGATATGGCGACTGCATTTCAACTCCCAGTGCGAGAAATAACTACAATAAAACGTGGAAGCCATTGTTGAAAATATCCCCGGGCTGGAGGCTGGGGCTATGGTGACGGAGACCGAGTAACAGAAGTAACAACGTAGACTCGTGAGGGTTTATCACTAGCCTCACGCGTGGCTGGGGAGGTCACTAATTTACCAGGCTCTCACCATAACTGCATTCCTCATACATTTCTGCCTCCCGTTTTACGGAAGCCTGGGCTGGGTCTCAGACCCCCGACACCACACACACACACACACACTCTCGCACACACACTCTCGCACACACTCACACCAGGGATAGACACACATACACATGCACACACACACACCAGGGATAGACACACACTCACACACACACACTCACACACCAGGGACAGACACACACACACACACCCCAGGGATAGACACACACGCGCGCACACACGCCCGCGCACGCACACACACACATACCAGGGATAGACACACACGCACATACACACACACACACACACTCACACCAGGGATAGACACACATACACATGCACACACACACACCAGGGATAGACACACACTCACACACTCACACACACACACTCACACGCCAGGGACAGACACGCGCGCGCACACACGCACGCGCGCACACACACACACCAGGGATAGATACACACACACACACCCCAGGGATAGACACACACGCACATACACACACACACACACACACCAGGGATAGACACACACGCACACACACGCGCGCACACACACACCGGAAGACCTGACCTCAGCTGACACCTTCGCTCTTCTTCCCGTCCTAAACACACGACAGCCCTTCTGCCTCTTGTGGTCACCGTGTGTCTGGGTGGCCTGTAGCCGGGCCAACACCTGACTGGCTGCCTGAGGGCCCCTCACCCCGAGACTCCTGACACAGGGCCACTCACAAAGGACATTTCAAAACCAGTACGAGGCTGGGCGCCACAGAGCCCTACTCCAGACCTGAAAACACCTGGGACGGAGCGGCCTCCTGCCCCCAGGGGGGGCCAGAGCACCCCCAGCCTTCCCTACTGGGAGCCCCGCCGCACCCACGACACCAGACGTCAAGGTGCTTTGAGGTTACCAATGAATGTGCTAAACCGTAGCTAACGGGAGAGCTTTTAGGGAAGACGGTTCCTGCCTGGCACGCAGCTCGCATCCCGCTCCTCCCTCCGGACAGAGGGTTAGCCTGTCGCCCGGGGTTGGACCCGCTCCTCCCTCCGGACAGAGGGTTAGCCTGTCGCCCGGGGTTGGACCCGCTCCTCCCTCCGGACAGAGGGTTAGCCTGTCGCCCGGGGTTGGTCCCGCTCCTCCCTCCGGACAGAGGGTTAGCCTGTCGCCCGGGGTTGGTCCCGCTCCTCCCTCCGGACAGAGGGTTAGCCTGTCGCCCGGGGCTGGACCCGCTCCTCCCTCCGGACAGAGGGTTAGCCTGTCGCCCGGGGTTGGACAGCGCCTCCCCTCTTGCCCCTACCACGCAGGGAATCGGAACCCGGGCTTGGAAATGCACGAACATGTTCAGAGCCCATCTTGTCCTGCGGAGAAACCCCGACAGGTCGCCGCAGCTCTTCCCGCTGGACGTTGGGCGGGACGAGCAGCGAGGCCACCTGTGCCCCGGACGAAGGCCGTCGTCCGTCACCCCTCAGACCTGTCTGTCCGGCCGCGCCCCCCTCCCCGGCCCCCGCTGTGTGACAGAGGGGCCGCCCCTGGTCTGCGCCGCCCGAAGGGCGCGAGCCTCTGAGGCCGCGGCCGGGCAGCCGGGCAGCCGGGCAAACCGCACGGCCGAGAAGCGAGCGCGGCCGCCCCGACGCGCGCCCAGAGCTGGCCCCGGGCCTCGGGGGGTGGGGGCGGCCGCCGCGGGCGAGCTAGTGCCTTAGACGGCGCACGTGCTCCCCGCGCCCACGGGGCCACCCCTCACCTAACATCCTAGCACAGTCGCAGGGCGGGCAGGGGCCAGCATTCTGCCCACCAGGGGCCTCGACCCTGCAACCAGGGGCTTGACAAGAGCCACACCCCCCGTCTCACCCCCCCCAGGCAGGGCTCGCCTTCACATGCTGCGAGCTCGCACCTCTCGGCGGGCCCTGGCCCCCACGCCCGCAGTGCAGCTCCTCGGCCTCTGCGCGCTGGCCTGGGACAAAGGGACATCTGTTTCAGCGGCAAGCCGACGTCTCCCACGGGAATATAGTCCTAAATTTAAAAAAATCAGAGCCAATAAAAATAAAATATTTGGTACATTCCACAACTGAGATTTTAGGCCTAGATCTGCTGTATTCCCGGCGCACGCCCTTCACAAATACTATCTCCTTCTAAAGACTGGGAGATTTCACCAAACTGCCTTTGAATGGCCTTCCCAGATCTCCGAATAGAAGAACGCAGGCCAGCCTCTGAGAAGCACAGACGAAGCAGAGCTTAGCAAGCAAACTCCTGTGTGGTTACCCTGCGTGGCCCAGAATTCTGCTCATGCTTTATTCACACTACCTCACTTAAGCCTCACAACAATCCCACCAGGCAGTTACTGTTACTCTCCCATTTTACAGACAAGGAAACTGAAGCGCAGAGAGGTTAAAACACGCAGCTCATAGGTGGCGCCAGGATTTGAATTCCGTCCATGACTTCCCCACTCTTCCCAGAATAGGAAGAGAACGGGAATGTGTGATCCATTCGCTTTGTGGGAAACGAAAGTTGTGAAGGTTTAATCAGCCTATGTTTGAGACCCATTAGCGTTAGTCGATGGGCACCACTGTCCTGAATTCCAAGCAAGGGTGGCTCTCTGTCCCTTCCTCCATTCCCTCCCCACACAGGGGACTGGGTCACACAGCCCCGTGGTGGTGACCACAGGGCCCCCGCTGCGGGAGGAGTCAGAGGCCTGAAGTTACGCACCCGGGACCGCTTCTCTCCCTCCTGCTGACTGAGAGAACACCGCTACCCCGGGGGGGAAAAACAGGAAGCTGGTAACCAGATATGCAGGAACAACAGCCGCACTGTTCAGAGCTGGCGACGGCCACCGCCTCGGGCCTGGAAGGAAACGGCCAGCCCCAGGGCAGGGCTGGGCACGCAGCGGGCCGTCCTGGGTGGGTGGAAGCCTGTCCCTCCTAACCAGCCACGCCAGCCCGCGGATCTGGAAGGCGACACCGGGAAGAGGATCCCTGTTTCCTGTGGGGGAAGGACCCCAGTCCCACACGCGGAAGGAGGGTCACAGTCTCCGTGGCACACGTGAAGCCAGGGAGGCTCCCGGAGCTCGGGTGACCTGCTCGGCCAGCCAGGACACCACAGGCGGGGACTGGAAGTTGGTTTTGTCTGCCTGCAACGCCCTCACTGCGGTGCATTTTTCACTGGGCCAGGCTGGAAAAGTTCTCCGATTTAACAAACAGCTACCTCGATTTTCATTTTGCTAACAAGATAAAACAAAACACCAATGAGCCAGTATCAGTTTCTTTAAAGAAAAACAGTTCATAGAACATTTTTAAAAAATCTTAAAGGGAAAATAGTTGTAAAATTATGACAAAAGCTAAACACTGGCTAAAGGCTGCATACAAATTGAAAAGAAAAGCCCAGAAATACTAATCTCAAACTTGGAAAAATTTTGACTTTGTTGTTAATCAAAAAAAAAAAAAAAAAAAGCAAAAATAAAATCAATGCGTGTTAGCTATTAAGTGGGCAATTGAGACCTTCTTTTAAAAATTTTTTAAATGTTTAGTTTTGAGAGAGGCAGAGCACAAGTGGGGGAGGGGTAGAGAGAGAGAGGGAGACACAGAATCCGAAGCAGGCTCCAGGCTCTGAGCTGTCAGCACACAGTCTGATGTGGGGCTCGAACTCATGAACTGATAGATCATGACCTGAGCTGAAGTCAGACGCTCAACCCACTGAGCCACGCAGGCGCCCTGGCAATTAAGAACTTTTAAACACACTGTTGCTACAAGAACATACTACTGTTTTAAGTGTAAATTGCTACCATCCTTTTGGAAAGCAATTTAGTAATTTGTACCAAGAGCAGAGATGCTTTTGTTCACCCCTTTATCCAGTAATTCCATTTCCTGAGACTATCCTAAGGGATTAATTTAAAAGATGAAAGGTTATATGCAGCATCTTCTGCATTACTTATAAGTGGGGGATACGTTGAAAGGAGCTTGAATGGCATTCTAACAAACGTTGGTATATTTAGTCAATAAAGTGTTACACAGTCATTAAAAATGATGGTGACAGAGTCTAAAAGTATTTTTCCATTTTGTTACATAAATGCAATAGTGAGGAAACAATAACTGAGATAAGGATGTAAAAATGTAATTAATATAAAATGGGATTGTGTGGACATGTGATATCACTTTTACAAAAATAAATTACCCATAAGAAATTACCCAAAAGGAAACTCACCAAAAAAAAAAAAAAAAAAAAAGGCATATTGCTCAAAATATTTTACACAGGCTCTTCTGATAAGCTCACACACATCTGCCATATCTTCCCTTAAGCATTTTTCAAAAAAATTTTAACATTTATTTATTTTTGAGAGACAGAGAGAGACAGTGTGAGCAGGGGAGGGGCAGAGAGAGAGGGAGGGAGACACAGAATCGGAAGCAGCTTCAGGCCCTGAGCTGTCAGCACAGAGCCCGACGCGGGGCTCGAACCCACGAACCGTGAGATCGTGACCTGAGCCGAAGTCGGACGCTCAGCCGACTGAGCCCCCCAGGCGCCCCCAGCATTTTTTTTTTTTTTTTAACAAAAGAGAACCACATTTGGAACCGTCTTGCCTGCTGCGATGGATGGACGCTGGCCCACTTGGCGGGCACTACCAGGTGGGGAGTTTCCAGAAGTGAGCCGGAGGTGCGGCTCCCAGCACCCTCTCCTTCGAGTGGTTTCTACACCGCTCTGGTGCTGTGCTTGTGTTCTGACCCTACAAGGGTTACTTTTGTTCCATTACCCATGGTGGCGCAGGGACTACCTGAGCGCTTCGGGGGAAGAGCAGTCAAACCGAACAGTAAAACCCTTTTTAGGTTTCTTTCAAAACCTAAAGGCCAAAGACAGACTGAGGACTCTGTTTGTTTCGTACCTCGGAAACAGAGGGTTACACTGACCAAACACGGTGGCTCGGATTAACACTGTCTAGGCGAAAGCCGTCTATTGCTGGAGAGATGCCTTCTTTTCCCTTTATGCCTAGAGGCCATCTCCGCTCCGTTCACCCACACAGAAACCTTCCGACGTGCCTGAGGTGTACCCTTGTGTCTGCGGCAGTGCTTACGAAACGAGCAGCGGCTGCCTCCGCGCCCCGCTCTTTAACTTAGGGAAATCTTAGCTTGTGCATCTCATCCTTATCTTTTCCGCTAAGTACTATGCCCCGGACGTTCACTCTCGTAGCTCTGCGCGCATACGGGGCTTCCGGGTAGCAGGTCCGTGAGCTGGGTATCCCCTTGGGCAGGCAGCGCTGGGGACTCCCGGCCTGTCACCTCTTCGCCCGTGTGGCAGCTCTTCCCCTCCTCCGCACGCGCCGCATGTGGGCTGTATGCGTATGGCCTAACGTACTACCGACAGCAGCAAGTCGACGTGATTCAAATTCTTCAAGTCCCTTTGTTATTTTTTAAAGAAAAAGTTGCCCTTGACATATGTGGTTTACAAGCACGTGTTCTTCTTGTATGCCAAGAAGGCTCTGTGATAATTTGATAATTAAAAACGTATAAATAAAGTATACTCAATTCCCGTATCGTCTCTTGGAACCATTTTGAAGCAGCTGCTTTTTAGAATGGCCACCTCAGGCCCCCGAGGTCAGGATCTGGATTCCAGGAATGTCAGGAAGCTGCCGCTGCTGTTTGAGGACGGGATTCTGTAATCTGGTGGCTCTGAGGTCACACTTTGATCCCGAAATGGACTCTCTGGGAGGCGGGCGCGTCTCGGCAAGCGCACACAGCAGGAAAAAGCGAATGGAGGTGGGCTTTCGGCGAGGTCGGGAGCAGGGGTGATGTCCCCACTGGGCTCTCTGCCCTGTCGGTGACCCCTACCACGATACAAGCCGTTAATGACCTCAGTGCTCTTCAGTCCTGTACTTGATGCTCATCAAAGCGGTTTCCCACGACTCGTTCCCTCCTAACATTCCATGTCGGCCAGGGTAGGTGTTACCAGCTGTGGGTTAGGAGGGAAGGTGCTGAGGCTCAGAGGGTGAAGTCACTTGCTCACAGTCACAGAGGCAGCAAGGGGGAGGAGGGACAGCCGGCCTCGGCTGGTGTGACCCGGCCCTGCTCTTCCCTCCCCCACGCTGGGAGAGCACACCTGGCTTCTCTGTGCAAGTCAGGGTTCCAAGAGCCTGTGCCTAGCAAGGCACAGGTGATTCTTGTCCCAGTGACTCTGTGCTCTAGAGACCATATTTGTACCGGTCCCCCCCTCCCCTGATCCTGGTGAACCATGAAGGGAGGCATGAGTGAAAAATGGGAGCCCCAAAGGGCCAGCTCCTCCCCTGCTTGCAGGCATCTTTTTTCGGAGGTGGAAAAGATCTTAGGAACCGTATCCACCAGAGGTCTGGCAGGAAACAGATGGCACTCTCAAATTGGGTAATTTGAGGAGGGTTTAATAAAGGGGCCATTTATAAGGGGTGGGCAGGGAGTAGGGGAACCACAGGGCAGTGTTCTGGGACCAGTAACAGTGCCACAGTTACGTCCCTAGGACCAAAGGGGTGAGGGAGGAGAAGCTACTAGAACCCAGGAGCCTAGATGCACGGAGGGGCCAGGACAATCAATACTTCAGCCCCACTCCTCCTCTGCTCCCCTCTCAATCTCCTGTTTTCCTCACGGGGTAAAGAACTCGACAGGGGCCAGGAAGCAAGGGAGCCCATTAGTGGACACCCTACTGGTCAACTTCCAGGGCACAGGACAGGGTGGAGAAGGCTGGAGAGAGGGTCTGGAGGGGCAAGGAGAAAATGCCCAGCACAAGAACAAACTCACCCAACCCCCTAACTTGAAAGGTACTGTAAGTTCCAGGGAAAGTCCTGGCCCAAAGAATCAATGGGTGGGCTGCAGAGCTGGGCTGGGAACTCAATCCCTGGGTGCCGTCCACACTCCTCCTCTCTCCATCTGACCGAGCGTTTCTTTTCCTGTAAGTGTGGCTCAAAGCTTGAAGAAGAACAGGCCTTCAAATCAGCTGGAACCTGTTTATTCCTCATTTAGGGACTGTACATTGCAAAGCTACCCTACGTGGTTCAGTCTACACTACACTACTCCGTATGACTACCTTGTTCACACCTGTGTGCTGTACCTTCCGGTCCCCACAGTTTAAAGGGACGAGCTCAGAATGCAATAGCTTGCAGCAGGTACAGGCATGCAAGCGCCAACGGGCGAGAACACGTCTGCGGTGAAGCCCGGCTGTGGCACAGGAGGGAAGGAGGAAGTCTAACCTCCCGGTGCCATCAGGCCCCTTGACCTTCCGTGAACTGGAGGACACCCTCCCACTCTACTTACAGACAGAAAATAGCTGTGCATTGACCCATGAGTTGCCCAGGCCTGGAAAAGTCCTCCAGGATATTTAAAAAATCACGTGTTCCTCCAAGCCTTTTACGATTCGACTGGAGAAGTGGCTGGCTAAGAAAAGAGCGAATTATTGAGATCCTTTGTGGAGGCATTATCTGAGCCACAGATTCAAAATAGATGATCAAAATGTTATTTGACTCTCAATATTCTACGAACCTTGCCCTCTTTATAAAATAAGACAGGCTTCTCGATTCTTTGGGTAATGGACTTACCTCACGAAAACCACGGAAAGACTACCATCAATGATTAATCTCACGCATACATTAGCATGATACCTCTATGTAAAATTAAAAACACCAGAGAACTCTTGTTTGGCTGCCTCATTCCTTCCATCTCTAAATGTTTCCCGAGTGTCTGTGTTTGGAGCTGTGGGCAGGACGAAGTGGGGGAGACTCAGTAGCAAGACAGGACCAAACCCCAAAGGCAGGTTCTCCCGTCTTCTTCCGTCCCTTGCGGGCGGTGAGGTGGCACGGAGAGCTCCCAAGCAGAGGGCTGATGAGACCGCATCACGCCTTGGCAAGTGACGCTGGAAACATGTACAGGCTGCTGGTGCTGAAGCCTCATCAGGAGGCCGTCGTGACACTGCAGTCGAGATGCAAGGACGGGCAGAAAAGCCACTTTCCGGGTCGGAGAAGGAGGAGAAGGAAGGAGCAGAGATCTGGACGAGTCTGCGTGACGCAGCAGGGAGGTGCGGCCCGGAGCGCGGGAAGGAAGGGGACTCGTGGCCAGACGTGTTCTCTCCCTGGAGAGGGGGCTGAGCGCCCAGACAAGGGTGAGCTGAGCCACTCCCAGTGCCGTGTCTCAGAATCTGGGCCGGAGCACTGCTCTGGCCGGGGCCTGGACGGGGGTCTCTCCCCGGACGGGCTCCCCCTGACCCCTTCTCTGTTCCAGTGTGTCTGCACGCGGCTGAGGCAGGGCTCCCTCCACACAGCGCTCAACACTATCCGGTTCTTTCTCAGCGTGGACACGAGGACACTGGGTCCCCCACCTGCTGGGGTGGGTCTCTTCCTCTGCAGTGCACCTCTCCTTCTCCTGGGTGTCCAAAAAGGGGCCAAGTGAGGACCCTCCCCCAAAGGGAATCAGTGCGAAACAGATGAAGAAAGAGCCATAAGCACCTGGGCTCTGCTCAGCAATCTGGCTTTCCGCTCTGGTTAAAATGAAAATGTCACGTAATCAAGTTCAGAGTTTCAGTAAAGGGCCATGCCGTTGGCAGCCAGCCCACGGAGCCAACTTCATTCCACAGACTTGTTCCTGCTCAGGAGGTGGGCTGCACGGTTCTTCACTCGGGACAGGCTGAACAGGTCCAGGGGCCAGCGAGCGTGGGGTAGGGACCAGGCGAGGAAGGCGGCGCCACCCAGGTGCTTTCTGCTTACACGGTTACCGCTCAGGCACGGGCGGCTCCTAGGAACCAGTCGTCCAGTGGCTGCGGCTGTGGGAAGCTGGCTGGGGGATGAGCCGGAAGCAACTGCATGGACTCGGCAGCAAGTCTGCCCGGCAGCAGTGATGCTCCGGCCCGGCGGCGGTGGGTGCTCCGGGGCCGGCGGCGGTGGTGCTCCAGGCCCGGCCATGGTGCTGCTCCGGGCTGGCAGCGGTGATGCTCCGGGCCCGGCGGCAGGGGTGCTCCGGGCTGGCGGCGGGGGTGCTCCGGGCCTGGCCATGGTGGTGCTCCGGGCTGGCGGCGGTGATGCTCCGGGCCCGGCCATGGTGGTGCTCCGGGCCCGGCAGGTGGTGGTGCTCCGGGCCCGGCGGTGGGGGTGCTCTGGGCCGGCAGCGGTGGTGCTCCGGGCCTGGCCATGGTGGTCCTCCGGGCAGGCGGTGGGGATGCTCCGGGCCTGGCCATGGTGATGCTCCGGGCAGGTGGTGGGGGTGCTCCGGGCCGGCGGCGGCAGTGCTCCGGGCCCATCGCCGCTTCCCAGCAGAGGAGGATGGATGCAGGGTGGACAAGAGAAAAGGGACGACGGGGCTTCTGTCTCCAGAGACTCTGAGCCTGCGCCTGTCACGCCCACAGGGACAGGATCGCGTGGCGGTGTGACACCCCCCTGGCTGACTGGTCCCCTCGAGAGCCTTGTGATAACACAGGCACCCTTGCCTGGCTCTTGCACGTGAGCCTCAGGGCCAGAATCGTGCTCCGTCTGCACCAGGAATCACACGCGCGCCCTAGAGCCACTACTGAGGAGAAGAGGAGCCTCAGGCGTCCACCCTCCAGGCCGCTTCCCGGCTCCGGACCACAGGCTCCCAGTGCCGGGGCTGCCGGGCAGCCGTGCCCTGTCCCTGCCCCTTCCTCCAGGCAGCCTGGCAGCTCAGGGGTCAAAGTGTAATAAGAGCCTCAAGGAGGCCTCTGGAATGGGTCCCCGTTTCAAAGTATGTGCACGCCCATCCCCTCACCTCCGGGCGGCCTGGGGCGAGGGTGCGGCTGACAGCCAAGGTCGTGGTCAGGAGTGCCGGCCATCGGCCCGTCCCCAGGACCTCCCTCCCTCCGTCCACGGAGGCCACACTCTCCACTCGGCCTCGGAGTCAGCAGCCAGGGGCCCGGGCGGGCCGGGTAACGGGACACCCCCTGCCCCACCCCGGCCTCCAAGTCTTAAACGACAGGGGAGGCCCACTTGGGGCTTGACCTCCCCGCTGCTCACCGGCAGGGGACCCCCGGGGGGTCGCAGCGAGCCTGGTGCCCCTGCGCAGCGCCCCGCGTCTGAGACCCTGACAGAACGTCCCCGAGAGGACTGGGGTCCAGCAATGCCTGCCCCGGCCGCGGGCCTGTGGAGGGAAGCAGCCACGGTGTGCCCTGCGGCTAAGGGGGGACCGGGGACCGGGGCGCTGGCCTAGGAGGTCCCTCACGAGACATCACCCCTCTGCAGGGGCAGCAGACAGCAGGAGGGGCAAGAGAAGGGAGGGACAGCTCAGCGGGGCCGCCTGGAAGCACCCCGAGGGTGAGCGGCCCCGGGCGGCCACCGCTACGGCGACCGCACGACAGCGGGCGCCTGCAGCTCCGGCACGTCCTGGAGGGTGAGGTGTCCGTGCGCCTGCTGGGCCGCAGAGACACCCCTGGTGACGGGGCCGCGTGTGGCCGGGACGCCCGCCTGGGCTCGCCTCGTCCCTGCGCATGTTCCCAAGGAGCTCCGCACCCGGCGCCAAGCTGGGCAAAGTGGGCAGGCCTCCTGGAAGCTGAGAAAGCCTGACCGGAGCGGGAAGGAGTCATTTCCCGCACAACAACTGAGCTTCCAGCACCTTCGGTGGCGCGCGGACACAGCCGCCGACGGCTGCTTGCCCCTCAGACACTCCCGTCCCCCTTTTCCGACAGAACCCTGTCTCTCCCGGGACGGCCGCGCACGCGGCGGGAACTGCTCGCGCAGAGCCCCTCACACCCAGGTGACCAAAGGACAGAGCTCTGGCCGCTGAGACAGAAGCTGGGAAGAAGCTTCTGCTTTCCTGACCCTCGGATCGCCCCGCCTTCCACTCCCCTTCTTCCTGCCTCCCACGCACTATCCACCTGCCGCCGCCAGGAGGGACGGCATGGGAAGGTAGGAGGCCGAGGCCCTGGTGACATCACGTGAGCCCCGGACTGGCTCCTTCCAGAATGCTCATGGCTTGGTTCTCCGAGTTTTGCAGCTGAACGCATTCCTGGCCGACACACCTGCCCGGGTCGCGGGGCTGCTGGTGACTGGCGGCTCCCGGCAAGGTCTGGACAACTCCACGGCCCACCTCGCTGGTCCTCCGCTGGGCAGCACTACCTCCTGCTCTCAGAACAAGGGGTCTGCGAATTAAATAACACGCTGCCTGTAAAGCCCCCGACACATCCTAGCAGATGCCCGGTAAATGCTGGCCACGGTTATTACTATCATTACGAGGCCAAGTAGGTTGCACACGGCTTCACGCTCCTCTGTTGTAATACCTAGGACCAGCCGGGTGGGAACCCAGAAAAAGGTGTCCTTCTTTCCGAGGGAGACAGGGTGAGACGGGGTGGCTCGGGCGGGGGGGTACTGGGAGCAGAGGGCTGTCCGCTGACACGGACCCCCATTCCTAGAGCCTGCTTGTCCCCTGGGAAGGGCGGCACCGTGACCCCTGCCATCATTCGTCGATCAAAAGCCTCGCTCCCTGCTCCTTCAGTCTGGACGCAGCATACACAGAAAGCCAGACAAAGGCCCTGACAAAGCTCAGCTAGGGGCATCAGGCCCCCTGGCAAACTTACGCATTTCTCTTCTCCTTCAGACACAGAAGTGCGTCTCCTGAAACCAAGGCTATTGTTGCTTTTACGACAGATTGGAAACAATCGGAAAGTCTAACAGTGAGGTATTATTTTAAACACTGATGCTGCGTCCACAAAAGGGAATGAGTATTCCGTAGTCACTAAATATGATATTCTCTAAGGGTTTTTATAATTTGGGAAAAATTCTCCTGTTACGTGAAAAACGACTGGCTTTGGTCCCAAAGATCATAACACAACAGAGATAATAAATAATAAAGCCATTACTGGGACGCCTGGGTGGCTCAGTCGGTTGAGGGTCCAACTTCAGCTCAGGTCATGATCTCACAGTTCGTGGGCTCGAGCCCCGCGTCGGGCTCTGTGCTGACAGCTCAGGGCCTGGAGCCTGCTTTGGATTCTGTGTCTCCCTCTCTCTCTGCCCCTCCCCTGCTCACACTCTGTCTCTCTCTCTCAAAAATAAATAAAAATGTTAAAAAAAATTTAAAAACCCATTATTAAAAACTCACATGGCAAAAGATATTCTTTTCATCCAAGGAACCTGTGTCATCCTACACAATTTTAAGATTCTATTTCCTTGCACTCAGGAATGACCAGAACGCTGTAAGCATTCTGTGAAGAGCCTCACTTCAAGCGTGGGTCATGCGGACGGATGCAGAACTCCCAGCTCCCGCAAAGTGCTGTAAGCTTTCCCCTCTAACCCCCCTCTGGCTGAACATCGCAGTCATTTTTTTTTTTCATAATGTGAAAGTTCAACAGCTTGAAATGTTACAGCTCCGTGAAAAGCAGCATTACCACGCGGCAAACAGCTCAGAGCTCTGACATTCTGAATATGGAATCTGTAACGGATCTCACAGAACAGTCCAGACGTGACGAAGAAAGGGTTGGCGAATAGGGCACCACGATATTGCAAGAGGAAGCACGTTTGAGCAGGCGGCCACGAGATCACGGAATGCGGACCTGGGCCTCGGGGACCCTCTGATTCCTGCAAAGCCAAGCAGGGGCCTGGGCACACCCCCAAGGGAGCGCGACAGGGAGGGCGCTCGGGGCTCCCGTCTGGGTTTCCTGCATCTCTAGGTCCACCGAGTACCCTGTATGTGACATCATCCGTCTCCCGGCCTTGCTCGAAGACACACTGTGTCTCACCTTCTACTGCATAAAATCCAAACCTGGTTTTCAAGGCCCTAGTCCCGCCTTTCTACCTTTATGTCACACTCTCCGAACACCTGCACGCGGGATAGCACCTCCTCTGCCGAAGCCGCCGCCCACTGGTCTTCAACCTTCTCCGGAACGACCACGCCAGACTGCTCCCGTGTCTCCCAGAGAACGTATCCTATTCTGCACTCTGTTACTAGTGTGCTGTCTTACACCCTTCATCAGGCTGCAGGTTTCCAGAGGGCAGGGAAAATGCTCGACTCCTACCGAGGCGTTAAGTATTCCACGGCCCTGTGCTCACGAGCAGTGCTCAAGACACTCCGGACAAATACGCTCGTACTACATTCTCCTTGCCTATAAAGGCAGATCCAGTGAAGGTTCGATTCACTGCATTGCGGGAGTTCTGCGTACACAGAATTAGAAGCAAACGTTTCCCTCACTTTCTCCTCCCATTTCGTTTTGAAAATTTTCACACATATAACGAAGTACTTAAGTTTAAGGCCACCTAGACTCTACCGTTAACATTTTGCTGGACTTGCTTTGTCCTATCACATACCCACACACATATCCCCTCATTTATCCATCCAATCCTTTCAATGTCTTTCGAAGTTAACTGCTGGGATCACTCTACTTCCTCTACAGAATTCATCATGTGTGTCAGTAACTACCGTTCAACGTTCATTTTTTCTCTCGAGGTAAAATCTACATTCAACGAAATGCTCAAATCCTAAGTGTATATACACCTAGTTTACATAAATATATACACTTGAGTTAAAAAAATCCTTTCTCCCGGGGCACCTGGGTGGCTCAGTCCGTTAAGCCTCAGGTCATGATCTCACGGTTCGTGAATTCAAGCCTTGTGCTGACAGCCTGGAGCTGCTTCAGATTCTGTGTCTCCTTCTCTCTCTGCCCCTTCCCTGCTCACGCTCTGTCTCTCCCTCAAAAATAAATAAACGTTAAAAAAATTATATAAAAAATATCCTTACTCCCCAATAAGGAGCCACTATTTTGATTCCCCCCCCACCAAAGACTAGGTTTGCCTATTCTAGAATTGCATATAAATGGAATCAAATAATATATATACTCTTTTTGGTGGAAGGCTTCTCTCAGTTTTTTCGTTTCATACATGTTGCATGTATCAGTAATGTTCTCCCTGATATTGCAGAATAGCATTCCATTGCATGAATACACCACAATGTGTATATCCATTTTCCTACTGATGGGACACCTAGGCTTCCTATGTGTGTGTCAACCAAAATTTAATTTCTCTTGTGTAAATATTTATGAGTCGAATTGCCGAGTCAAACAAGGATACATCTGGTTTTATAAAAAAGGCTAGAGGGGTATCTGGGGGGCTCAGTCAGTTAAGCATCCAATTTCCCTCAGGTCATGATCTCACAGTTTGTGAGTTCAAGCCCCATGTCGGGTTCTGTGCTGACAGCTCAGAGGCTGGAGCCTGTTTTGGATTCTGTGTTTCCCCCTCTCTCTCTGCCCCTCCCCCACTTGTTCTCTCTCTCTCTCTCTCTCTCTCTCTCTCTCTCTCTTTCTAACTCTCTCAAAAATAAAAAATGAATAAACTTTAAAAAAATTAAAAAAAAAAGAAATGCTAGACTTTTTCCAAAGTGGTTATACCATTTTACGCTCCTACCATTGTTGTCTGAGAGTTCCAAATTGCTTGTGAGAAGGTTTTTGGTGCTGAAGTAGAATTTTTTTAGGTATTTATTTATTTTGAGAGAAAGAGAGAGAGAGAGGGAGAGCAAGCAAGCATGTGCAAGTGGTGGAGGAGCAGAGAGAGAGGCAAAGAGTCCCAAGCAGTCTCTGAGCTGTTGGCACAGAGACTGACGCGGAGCTTGATTGACCTCACGAAATGAACTGTGAGATCGTGACCTGAGCTGAAATCAAGAGCTGGTACTTAACGGACTGAGCCCCCCAGAAGCCCCTGAAGTAGATTTTTTAATTGACGTCGGGCTATTCAGATTTTCAGTTTCATCTGGTGTCAGTTTTTTAAGTTTAGTTATTTTGAAAGAGAGAGAAAATGCGAGCAGGGCAGGGGCAGAGAGACGGAGAGAGAGAAAATCCCAAGCAGGCTTCGTGCTGACAGCATGGAGCCTGAAGTGGGGCTTGAACCCACAAACTGTGAGATCATGACCTGAGCCAGAACCAACAGCTGGATGCCCCTTATCCGGTATCCGTTTTGAGGAGTTATACATTTCAAAGAATTTGTAGTGTTCAGCTACGTGCTGGACTTCTTTGGCATAAGTTTGTTCATAATATTCCTCTATTAATTTTTTAATGTCTGTAGGATTGATAATCTATTCTGGATATTGGTAACCAGTGCTCTCTTTATATTTAATTACTTTTATTGATCTTTTAAAATACCAAACATTTGCATTTATGGTTTTTCTATATATTTTAATCTATTTTCCAGTTTATTGATTTATGCTCTTACCTTTTTCATGGCCTTCTTAACTACTTATTTTGGATATTTTTCTTAAGAGAAAACATTTAGTCACTGAGTTTGAGAACCTGTTTTGTCCAATATTGTAGCCAATAATCACATGTGGGTATCTAAATTTAAATTAATTTAAATTAAATTAATTAAAAATTCAATTTCTTATTCATTATAGCCACATTTCAAGAACTCAAAAGCCACACATGACTAGTGGCTACCAGACTGGATAACACAGATACAGAACATTTCCATTGTCACAGAAAGTTCTAATGTACAGCACATTTAAGACCTTTCTTTTTTTTTTTTTTTAACATTTTATTTTATATTTTTAGAGACAGAGAGTGACAGTGTGAGCAGGGGAGGCCAGAGAGAGAGTGGGAGACAGAGAATCCAAAGCAGGCTCCAGGCGCTGAGCTGTCAGCACAGAGCTGGACGCGGGGCTCGAACCCACAAATGCAAGATCGTGACCTGAGCCAAAGTCAGATGCTCAACCAACTGAGCCACCCAGGAGCCCCAAGACCTTTCTTTTCATAATACAAACATTTAAAGCTGTAAAATTTCCTCTAAGTACTGCTTTAGCTGCACCCTATATATTTTAATATGCTGAATTTTCATTATCATTTAGTTACAAGTATTTCCGAATACCTTGTGATTTCTTCTTTGAATCACTGATTGTTTATAAGTGGGCTGCTGAATTTCCAAATATTTGGGGTTTTGCAAGACATATTTCTATTATTGGTTTTTTTTTTATTTTAGAGAGAGAGCAAGAGAGAGTACACATGAATGGGGGAGAGGGGCAGAGGGAGATGGGGAGAGAGACAAAGAGAGAGCAAGAGAAAGATAGACAGAGGGAGAATCTTAAGCAGGCTCCAAGCTCAGCATGGAGCCCGATGCAGGGTTTGATCCCCACGACCCTGGGATCATAACCTGAGCTGAAATCAAAAGTTGGATGCTCAACTGAGCCACCCACATGCCCCTGTTATTGATTTCTAATTTAATTCCAATGTGGTCAGAGGTTATATTACATTCTCTACATATTCCAAAGTTTTAAACTTTATTGAGACTTGTTTTATGGTCCAGCATTTGACCAACTTGGTAAACATGCCATGCACAGTTGATGAGAAAGTGTATCCTCTTACTGAATGCTGTACTCTACACAAATCAATCTGGCTTATGTCTTCATCTACGCCTTCACTGATTTTTTAAAAATTTGATCTATCAGTTGCTGACAGTGGGAAAATCTGCAACTCTGATTGAGATATTTTTTGTTTCTCCCTTTAATTCTGTGATTTGGTATGTAAGTTGCTGCATGCCAAATTCTACTTAGCTAGTATGAAATAGAAACTTTGACTAAAAGATTTAACAAGGAAACTTTTGGTGTCTCATTAATGTGTTGAAGTATACAATAAACTATGTTGCTTGTTCAGTTGTTAATAGTGTTTACTAAGACCCTAAAAATAACTGTTTCCTCTAGAAATTTTCAAGTCCCATGTCATTATCTACTTATAGATCTATTTTTCAAGTTTGCTAATCTAATTTTTTAATATTTATTTATTTTTGAGAGAGACAGAGCGCAAGTGGGGGAAGGGTAGAGAGAGAGGGAGATACAGAATCAGAAGCAGGCTCCAGGCTCTCAACTGTCAGCACAGAGCCTGACACGGGGCTCGAACTCAAGAAGCATGAGATCATGACCTGAGCCAAAGTCGGAGGCTAAACCAACTGAGCCACCTAAGCGTCCCTCAAATTTGCCGACCTAATTATAGGAAGGAATAGCTGGCACTTCAAACGTTCTGTAAAAAGTGTGTTTTGGTTCTACTTCTGCTATGGCCAAGTAAGGTCCCATTGGACCAAGTCTCCCATAGAAAGCTATACACTCCTGCCAAAATATAAAAACAACTGCCTGAAGGCACTGTAGAAAGACAAAGAAATAGGGAGATTCTGCAGGGGGGCTGAGATGTGGAAGAAGGGCAAAGATGTAGATAGACGCATTTCTCAATTTTATGGCTTTTAGCCTGGTGGCAGGCTGCAGTCGGTGCCATGCTGGGTGGCTAAAATGCCAACAGAAAGCAAGCAGTATTTTGGGGACAGGTTTTAGGACCACTACAGCCACTGACTGGAAAGTGAAGAGGGAATCCTAGAAAGAATAGGCAGAAGGAGAAAGCCTGTGTAAAAACTCTGCCCAAGTCTCCTGAGACGTGCATGCATGGGGCACGCTCTAAGCAACGTAGCCAAGGATAAAATAACGGATCAAGAATTGAGGAGGGGCGCCTGGGTGGCTCAGTGGGTTAAGCGTCCGATGTCAGCTCAGGTCATGATCTCACGGTTAGTGGGTTTGAGCCCCGTGTCAGACTCTCTGCTGACAGCTCAGAGCCTGGAGCCTCCTTCGGATTCTATGTCGCCCTGCCTCTCTACTCCTCCCCAGCTCATGCTCGGCCTCTCTCTCTCTCTCAAAAATAAACCCTAAATTTTTTTTTTTTAATTGAGGTAGGTGCTGCCCAAGAGACAGAGTTTGTGGTTTTAGTTCAATCAAGGTAACTGCTAGCTAAGACAAAAATCAAAATAAACAATAACCACCTCCCCATAGCGATAGACTTCATCAAAAGAGTGTAATAGAATCCAGGGTTTTCATAAAGTACTAGTACAATGTTCAAAATACAATCCAAAATTTTTAAGCATACAAGGAAATAGGAAAACGCAGCCCATCCTCAAGAAAAAGAAAAAAAATCCCACGATAACCCAAATGTTACAATTAGCAGGTAAGGGTTTGAAGGCAGCTGTTATAATTATGCTCAATGGCATAAAAGAATTTATGAAATATATAGAAACCTTGGCAGAGTAATAGAGGCTATAAAAGAGAACCAATAGGAAGTTCTATAATTAAAAAATACAATATATAAAATTTTCAAAGAAATCAATGGATGAGTTTAATAAAATGGAAATGATATTGGAAAGAGTCACTGATCTTGCAGATAGATCAATAGAAATTACCCAATCTGAAGAATTAGAGAGAGAAAATTTTGAAAAGAAAAAACCAGAACATCAAATATGTAGGACAATTTCAAGAAGTCCATCACAGTGGCGAACAGACACCTGAGAAGATGCTGAAATATCCCTCGTCATCAGGGAAATACAAATCAAAACCACAGTGAGATACCACCTCCCACTGGTCAGAACGTCTAAAGTCAAAATCACAGGAAACAACAGGTGTTGGCAAGAATGTGGAGAAAAAGGAACGCTCTTGCACTGTTGGTGATAATGCAGACTGGTGCAGCCACTGTGGAAAACAGTATGGAGGTTCCTCAAGAGGTTAAAAATGGAACTACTCTATGATCCGGTAATCGTACTACTAGGTGTCTACCCCCAAAATACAAAAACAACTAATTCAAAGGAACATGTGCACCGTTATGTTTACAGCAGCATTATTTACAGCAGCCGAATTATGGAAGCAGCCCAAGTGTCCATCAACAGATGAATGAATAAAGAAGAGGTGATACACACACACACACACACACACACAATGGAACATTATTCAGCCACGAAACATGAAATCCTACCACTTGCAATGACATGGATGGAGCTAGAGAGTATAACACTAAGCAAAGTCAGTCAGAGAAGGACAAATACTACGTGATTTCACTCGTGTGGAATTTAAAAATGAGCAAAGGAAAAAAGAGAGAGAGAGAGAGAAAGACAGACCAAGAACCAGACTCTTAACTACAGAGAACAAACTAAGGGTTCCCAGAGGGGAGGCGGGTGGGGACATGGGTGAACTAGGTGACGGGCATTACGGACGCACCTGTGAAGAGCACCAGCTGACGCACAGATTTGTTGAGTCACTACACTGTACACCTGACACTAATCTAACAGTATACAAACAAACGAACCGATAAATAAGTAAGCCCGTGTGTCACAGGTATAACCATAGTTTCATAAGGAGAAGAGAGGAAGAATGGGGTAGAAAAATATTTGAAGAAATAATGGCCGAAAATTCTTCAAATCTGGTATAAAACCTGAATTTACAGACTCACGAAGCCAAATGACCTCTAAGCAGGATAAATAAAACCAAAGATAAAGACAAGAAAATCTTGAAAGCAGCCGGAGAAAAGGGACAAATTCCCTAAAGGTAACAACGATTCCAGTGACCCCTGACTTCTCATCAGAAACCGAAGCAGCCCCGGAATATGGTGGAACAGCATCTGGGAAAAAAAATCCTCAACCCACAATTCTAGAGCCGTTGGAAACGTCCTTCAGGAATGAAAGTGAAGTAAATATACATTGTATCTGTCACACGTGTTAGTCAAAACGTTTTATTTTGCACTACGAGTTGGTAAGCTATGCAGCAGCGTGCACACCCATTCACCGAAACTTCAAAAACGCAGGTTTAAAACTGAACGATGATTTTTAAAAACGCACGTGAACTGGGTGGGGGTGGGGATCAACAAAACAACCCGCCCTCGGTCTTTCCTTTAGCGGCGAAGACTGGCTAGGAAGTTATGTCTCCGGGATGTGATCGTTCACACTCTGCCAAGACTTCCTGGTCTCGTCCCTCCTCTCCCGCCAGCGCGCACTGTCGCATTTCTGCCTCTTAACGCGATCCAGACCGAGAGACAGCACGCGGGGCTATTCACGGCTCGCCCGCGCAGGGCTCGAAACGCAGGTGGGCGAAGTATGGGGCGGGAGGAAAGGAAACGCACAGGCCGAGGCGGCCTGGAAGGACACGTTCGAGTTCGGAGAATCAGCTGCGGAAGGCTGAGCTCGAGTCGATATCTGCGTTCGAAATCGCAGCCCGAACGGACACACGTGTCGGACGTGTCAGGCCGCAAAGGTTCCCAAGGGAGCTCTGGAGGCGTGACCCTCCCGCACATCTGCCCGGACTCGTCCGAGTTCTCTGATACTCTTCGAAGCCGCCGCTCGGTGTTAGTTTTTGTTCAGAGAAGGAGCACCCGACAACCTGGCTGCGACCGGAGAGCCCCTTCGCGCTCGCCTCCGTCAAGCCTCGGCGCGGACTGTTTTCCCACCTGGGGCCACCCCGAGCTGCCGGCCGAACACAGTGACCGGCCGGCCTCTGACATCTAACCGACAGCTGTGCTCTGTCCTGCCGAACGACAGCCTCAGCCAGCCAGTGACTCTCCGAAGGCCAGCTGTGTCCCGCAGCGGGAAGTCCACGGCCCGGCTGGTGGCACACGCCGGCACAGCGGAACAGTGTGTGTTCGTCCCAAGTCCCTTCCCCCCTTTGGGCCCATCCTCCCTGGCCGTAAGCGCTGGCTTGCCTGCACAGGAAGCGGGGCCTCAGACGCCATCCTGCTCGCTCGCCGCAGCTCTTGCTCGTACACAAACGCTTTTCACGGACACTCATCTCAGCGTCGCCCCTGGGAACGGTGCTGATGGCAAGGGACCAGAAGACCAAGTAAAAACACTGGTCTCAGAAGCAAGCACATTTGAAACATATTTATGAAGGTCGGGTACGTTCTGGCGCCTTCTTACCCGAGCCCCGCCGCCACTCCCATAAGGGTCATTCTTCCTGGTTTATAGGTAGGGAAGCTGCAGCGGCTCGGAGCTTCGAAATGAACTGCCCCCGGTCACAAGGCTTTGGAGGGACCCCACGACACTATCCGGTTCTCTCTGACTCAAGTCCAGGGGTGTTTCTACTCTGGTAACCTTCAAGAGTACAGACACCCTTCAAAATCCCAACTGGATTAAAAAAAACAACACTTGTCATATTGATGGGAGGTGGGTGGAAAGCTGATTTCAAACTTTACCTGGAGGAGTAGATGCATAGGAATAGCTAACGTCATTTTAATAATAATAATGGAAGACTTTCCTGGGAAGTTATTAAAACTATGCTACAAGGCTGATGCCTGAAACTGCGGTAGTTGTTTAACCACACAGCGCCTGGCTGACGGTGAGTACTCAGGAAATGTTGGCTGTCACTGTTACAGGAGGCTAACTGCATTCTATACCAGCCTTCCTCGCTCTTTTCTCATGGGGACACTTTGAGGACAACTGATTCCCATATTACATATCAGGAAACTGAGGCACAGAGAGTTTAAATAACCTGCTACAGTTCACAAAGTAAGTGGCCTATCTGGACCATGAACAAAAGCTGTCAGATTCCAGAGTGAAGGAGGTGATTGCATCAAGAATATTAACAAAAGTCTAGAAGAATCCAAATGCTCATCAGTTCATCAGCTATATGAAGGTACCGGATATCCATGTAAACAGATTTCTGAGAACGAGGTAAATCTATGTGATTGGAAAAGAGGTCTGTAACATACGTCAACAGAAAAAACAAAGCGCATTGCATAGGTGAGATCTCATTTTTGTTGCACAGTGACTGTATGTGTTGAGTCATGGTTGTGAAGACACGTGTGTGCATACATATGTTGCACGTATACATACATATATGTTATACAAAGTTGTAGATATACACACATATACCATCCTTTCCCCTACGGATGGGATTAGGATGGGGGGAAATTTCGAACATAATTTTGACTGTTTCAATCTATGGTGAGCGTGTATTAATTCTATAATAAAGCAACAGGATTTTTGTTTTAGTTGTTTGGGTTTGGGTTGTCTTTTTTTTTTTAAGTTTTCAGAGACAGAGACAGAGACAGAGAGAGAGAGAGAGCGAGCGCGAGCGCGTGTGAGCAGGTGAGAGGCGCAGAGGGAGAGAGAGAACCTTAAGCAGGCTCCAACCTCAGCATGGAGCCTGACTCCGGGCTCGATCTCACAACCCTGGGATCATGACCTGAGCTGAAATCAAGTGTTGGATGCTTACGGGGAGCCTGGGTGGCTCCGTCGGTTGAGCGTCTGACTTCGACTCAGGTCATGATTTCACGGTTTATGAGGTCGAGCCCCGAGTCGGGCTCTGCTGACAGCTCAGAGCCTGGAAACTGCTTCCGATTCTGTGTCTTCTCTCTCTGCCCCTCCCCTACTCATGCTCTGTCTCTGTCTCTCAAAAATAAATAAATGTTAAAAAAAAAAAAAAGAGTTGGATACTTAACCGACTGAGCCACCTAGGCGCCCCAACCAACAAGATTTCTAAAAACTGGCTCACTACCTAAAAAAAGATGTTCTTTTCAAAGGAAAACACTTCCATCAACAGGTTAAACGGACACTAACTGAAAGTGCCAGGGGGTCCTCCCCCGCTAGGAGTTTGGTTCAGTTGTTTTCCTCTATAAAGTGGCCCTCCAAGCCTGCAGGAGAGGACGGTTTCGGCGTTAAAGCAGATCCGTGTACACAAACAGCTGTCCTAGCTTGTGGCTGGCCTGGCGCCCTGCACACCTGTGTGTAGGAGTAGACAGGCTCTTTCCTGTGCAGTTACTTTTTTCAGACAGCGCTGGTCATCAGGAGTAGGGTATAGAGAACTGCCTCAAATAGCACCATGGGCTGGGCAGTCCAATTTTTTTAAATGATTTTCTTAAAAAAACTTTTTACTTATTTAAGTGCTTATTGAGAGAGAGAGAGAATGAGCAGGGGGAGGTGTGGAGAGAGAGAGGGAAAGAGAGAATGCCCTGCGCCGTCAGAGCAGGGCCCAATGCAGGGCTTGATCTCTCGAACCACAAGGTCATGACCTGAGCTGAAATCCAGAGTCAGATGCTTAATGGACTGAGCCACCCAGGAGCCCCGGGGCAGTCTAATTCTAATGAGACTCAGTGATCCCAGACATGCATTAATCTGGACTGGGAAGATCCCAGACTTATGATAAGGCAACTCCGGTGAGCAGTGGTGATACCGGAGAGGAGTGACACTGGTGAGGCTGGTGACCTCTCGGAAGGAATCTGGTCCAACCTGTGCTCTCTAGGTTGCCTGGGTTGGCCATCACCAAGTCGGGCCATCACCAGGTCGGGCCATCACCAGGTCGGGCCAGCCTGGGACCCTCAGTACCACACCCCAACTCCATCCTGGGCAGTGGTGAAAATGGGTTGGCCTGGTGTGTCCACTGGTTAACTCTATTCCCTGGGGCTGGCCTTGCGACACACTGAGTCACACCAACAAGCTTCCCATGGTAAAGACATGGAATCGTCACTTGATGCCATACCCGGCTGGATGTATTTTGGATAGAATTTCCCTGAAGCTGTCTCAACAGCAAAGTGGCAAATTGTTTTCTAAATTCATCTCTGAAGGGGATTTTCTCCTTCTGTCCTTCCTTCCTCCCCACCCCCCCACCTTCCTGTTAAAAGACACACACCCCTGTTCAGTCTTATAACCTCACCTGAAACTTGGTAGGACTCTGGCAGGAGACAGCCCATCACCTGCCAGTGGACAGGAAGGATATCCTTTGACAAGGAACCTAGAGACCGAGAGCCTAGATCCAACTGGGACTTTGTGTGCCGCCATCCACCGTGCGGGTGACGCCTGTGGTGGCAGAAGCTTGTTGAACGGATGCAGGCTAGGATTTCCCAGTGATGGCCAGACTTTGGAGCTTTTTTTAAAAATAATTTTTATTTTTATCAGAGCAGACAAAATCATATGGTTTAAATCAAATTGCTCAAATATACTGATATAAAAAAAACACAACCTTGAGGCAAATACTTCCAATACTTTTAGTTTTTTTAAAAAACCAAATTATGGGGGCGCCTGAGTGGCTCAGTTGGTTGAGCGTCCCACTTCGGGTCAGGTCGTGATCTTGTGGTCCAAGAGTTCAAGTCCCGTGTCAGGTTCTCTGCTGACAGCTCAGAGCCTGAAGCCTGCTTCAGATTCTGTGTCTCCCTCTCTCTGCCCCTCCCTCCCTCTCTCTCTCAAACATAAATATACATTAAAAAAAAACAAAAAAACCAAATTATGTTAATATTGCCATTTCTTGGTTTATCTATTTATTCTTCATCTATTAATTTTGTTATAATAGTTTAGGTTTTAGCTCTTTACATAATCTGTCACATTCCCCCTTCCCTTACACTACTGTGATAAAGAACTTTTCATTGAAAAGCCAAGGAATTCACTCTGATTTTTTTTTTTTCTGAGTACCATTTTCTTCCTTGGAGTTAACACTTCCCTTTTAATTTCATTTGTTTAATTTTCTATTCGCTTTCATCCAAATTTTTCCAAACACCCTGCCTGAATTATCAATAAATATTATTTTCCAAATGGCCAAGTATGTCAGATAATCTGTGAACTCCAAAACAGCTAAGCCCATTTTATACACATTGGACTTCTCTGCGTTTTCCTGTGTTGGTTCCCTGCCTTCTGGATTCTGTTTCTCTCTCCTTTTTTATTCACTTCCTCATTTTGCTTAAGTATTTATTTTGGTTGTCTCATAGAAAAGGATCCCCAGGAAGCAAAGTTTTGAGTCCTTGCAGATTTAAAAATGTCTTTGTTATGTCTTGACATTTGATTGAAAGTTTAGCTGAGTATAAAATTCTAGAGTTTTTGTTGACTATGTTTCATGGTCTTCTGGCTTCCAGTACTGACACGAAGAACTCTGACAGCATTGATTTTCATTCGTTTGTGACAGGTTTTCCCCCTCCAAAAGCTTGTACAATTCACTGTTTCTGGAGTTTTGGAAGTTAATGATAATATATACAGGTATGGGTAATTTCATTTTCATTTGTTGTACTATTTTAAGCTTTTATTTTTTAAAGTCATCTCTCTACCCAATGGGGGCTCAAACTTACAACTCTGAGATCAAGAGTCGAATGCTCTACTTACGGATACAGCCAGCCAGGCGCCCCTCATTCACGACACATTTTAATCTAGAGTGTCTTGACTTGACCTTCTGAAATTTCTCTTGTATTATTTCTTTGATAATTTCCTTCTCTCTCTTTCTGTGTTCTTTCTCCTGGGATTCCTATTAGCTAGATATGAGAGCTCCTGGATGTGCCATTAAAATATTTTATTTATTGGGGTGCCTGAGTGGCTTAGTCGCTTGGGTGTCTGACTTTGGCTCAGGTCATGATCTCATGGCTCCTGGGTTCAAGCCCCACGTCACGCTCTCTGCTGCCGGCACAGAGCCTGCTTTGGATCCCCCGTGTCCCCCTCTCTCTGTCCCTCCCCCACTAACGTGCACTTGCTCTCTCTCAAAAATAAATACACATTAAAATTTTTTTTTATTTATTATTTTCCCCCTATTTCCTCTCTTTATCTTTTCATTTTACCTTCTGGAAATGCCCTGGTTTTGTTTTCTAGTCCTTCTGTCATACTTAACAAGTGTTTAAGTTAGTTACGTTTTTATGTTCCAGCATCTTCTTATTCTCAAATATGCTAATTCACTTCCTAAACATTTCATTATGAAAAATTTCAAACTGATTGGTATTCAGAATAATGCCTTACAGACATGTACATGACGCTCAGTGAGACTGTACAGTCATCGCCCTTCCTCTACGGCACAGTGTGGTCCGTGTCTTGTGTGGGAGGTATCATGTGAATGAAAAAGAGTTACAGCTAGCTAAGGCCTCCTGCCTGCCACCCGCCCATCAAGCTAGCAGTCTGATCCCCCACACTGCTTGGACAGGTTGCAAGAAAAATAGAACATATTTATCTCTAAATTCTGTTCTCATTTATAAATGTTAAAAAATTATTTATTTTAAAAGACCCCACAGCAAGACTGTGTATTTTCAATCTAACAAGGTCTTCCCAAACCTCGTCCATTTCAGGGACTCATTCCATGGCAGCTTCTTGTTAAGGCAAATGGCAGGCTACCAGGTACAGAGGCAGAGTTGAGGCTTTCAGCCTGACTTGGCTCACAGCAGCCCCTTCTAGCAATCTCCCCGTCTGTGGATCTAAAGACCCCAGGTTTGAGCATCATCTCCAAAAGGTTAAGGGCAACAGATGGGCGATTCTGGCTCCTCCTAGGAGACGAGAATGATGGTTGGCCTAAAGATGGTTCCAGAAACAAACTGGCTTTCTGGTCTCTAGAAGTTTGAGCCTCGTGTGGTGACAAACGCCAAGCAATCTATTTAAATCAGCCAGTCCTCTTTTAAAGAATATTACACAACTCAAACAGGGCAGGCCAAGAAGTATTTTGGTAGCACATGAGATCACTTGGTAGGTGCTCACGGACTGGCATCTCCCATCCCCAAAAAGAAAGAAGCCACGGGACCCTGCTCTTTAGCCCCCTTCTAGGGCTGTCCCCTACTGGGAATCTGGAGAATGGAACCACTATGTCTGAAGCACCAAGAAAGGTCAACCTGGCTCCATGATCACAGCAAGGTGATGCTTTGACAACCCCGTCAGTTGAGTTTTTAACAGAAAAGTTTGAAGAACATATGATTTCAGAGAGTAATTCAGCTTTGAATTACTTCAGAGACTGAGGCAATCCTACTTTTAGCTTAAAAACATTACCAAGGAGTGAGAAAACACTGGCAATATGGCTCATAAGAGAAAAAATTTCATACCTCCCATTGGTGTTAGCCTGATAGTAAATGTCGAGAGATGTTTTCCTGCTGTCAAGCCAACATGTGCCGTAACGGGCACGCATGCATCTCCCGGACCCAAACCTTATGAAGACTTAGCTGCTGCCACGTCTGTCAGCGATCACACCCTCCACTCCAGCTCTGACACATCTCTTAAAAGCACCTTCTCCCCCACCTTCGGCTCCGCTCATCTGCGCGGTTATAGGCTGTTATGTAACTGCCACTTATCAGGCACCAAAATGCTAAACTGCTGTGTATTACTTAAATTATGCAAGGCTTGCCCTTATTGCTAGCAAATACCGGGCATATTTTAATTGTCTTCCGAGGTCCGGGCAGCATTCTGAAGAGCTATTACCACACTATTAGTCATTTCTCTGATGTGCCCTCAGGCAACAAGGAGGGAGCTGATAACTCTTAGACTGATAACTGCGGAGAGCAGTGAGTCATGCCTTTAGAGTCTCATTATCCCAACACGGTTGTCAGGAAACAATGACAATAATTGCAACCCCTTACTGAACAGTTACTATGTGCCAAGCACGGTTTTGAGGGCTTTATGTGCATTCATTTGTCATCCTCATGACCACCCTTGAGGTAAGAATTATTTTTATTTTTATAACTATTTTTATCATTTTTATTCTCACTTTATAGACGAGGAAACAGAGGCAAAAGGATGTCAAAGGTCATGCTGCCAGAAATGGCAGAACTGAATGACAAACCCAGGTAGGCAGGATGCCCGGAGCCTTGTCCTCCCCACTACACAAACCGCCTTCCCTCCTGGTCGTCCTGGCCCAGGGCCGCACGCGCGGGGACTTGGCGAGCTCTAGGTGCATGTCGGGTTTGGATGACTCGGGTGTCCTGTGGCAGGGACAGCTGGCAGGCCACAGAGGCTGGCCATTCACACTTGAGGGGGCGCTCAGAAGCACCTCGGCAAGTGGGGAAGTGGGGTGTTTCCAACAAGAACCCCACTACGCTCGATGTTTTGCCAACGTATGCCTAAAAGTACTTTGAAAATAATTTGGCTCCCGGGGCCAAATGGCCGAGCACATCAAGGGAGGGCAGCAGCTGGGGCCCAGGCCAGTTTGAGCCTGAGAAGTCACACGGGCTACAGCACAGAGCTGGTGGCTCGTGCCTCCTGGACGGTAATACGGTTGTGGCTTAACTCAAACCTGCTCCTGACACGGAGGCTTCAGAAAAGCTTAACAGTGTTTACAGGGGCAGCATCAGGGCGCTCACAAAAGAAGGACACCAACTCTATTTCTCAAAGGGTGATCCAAGGATCGTCTTCATCAGCATCATCTGGAGAGCTGCTTCCATTTGTTTGTTTGGTTGGTTGGTTGGTTGGTTGGCTTTGGTGTGTTCTGTTTTAAAGCAGATACTCAGGTCTTACTCCACACCAGCTGAATCAGAGTTTCCCCCTATTGGGCGTAGAGGTCTAGAATTCTGGACATCTCCCCAGGTAATGCTAACATATTGTAAAAATCGATAACCATTGCTTTCGTCTCTGGGGCTTCATGCCCAGGTATCAGAGAAACGCTGTATTTTGAAAGCAAATTTCAGTTCAACATGTAGCATTTTGGGCTGAGAATCAGGGTTCTGGTATCGGCTTTGGCAACAGCTTGCTGGTTAACTAAGGGACGTCTCTTGGCCTCTCTGAACCTTAGGGTCCTCATCAGTAAGATCAGGGGACCAGGTTCCTTCCGGCCCTAAATCCTGTGCCCCCAGCTAAGCGTACCCAAGTATACTCAACACACCTAAGTGCTTCCTGGAATGAACTGATGAGGTCCTAAACGGGGTGGTCAGATCAGTATCTGCGAGGCCAAATCCCAGGCATTATGGGCTGGAGTGAGGCACCAGGCCTTCACAGGGAGGGGGGAGTGTCATGGGAGGGGGTGGTCATCCTTAACAGGCCAGGCATCATAGTGAGGGGACAGAGACCCAGATGTGAGGAGGAGGGAAAGTGAGCTGGGAGGGAAATAAAGCGTGTCTAAGAAAAGGGAAATATTTGGAAACGAGGGTGGGGAAGTAGGATGGGTCCGTGTTCGAGAAGGCCCTGAAAGCCAGGGAGGGGATGCAGTGTACCCTGGGAGCCACAAAGAGAAGCGACAATGGAGAGCGGAACTTGGGGAAGAGGACTGTGTGGGCTTACACGCGGGAAGGGTGGGGGAGGGGCTGCGGAGGCCCAGGGGCTCAGCCAGGGGGAAGTTGTGACCCAGAGGACAAGCCTATTGTAGAGATGATGTGGCCTTGACCTGGATTTATGGCAGTAGGAACAGGAGGGAAGAGCATGTCAATGGGAAAAGCTCCAAGACCCTGGGATTTGGGCAGTTCTTACCATTTTCTGTTTACGTGTTTTTCTGCTTTTTGCTTATCTGTAGTTTCTGTTCCCTCTGCAGTGAGCAGATACTGCTCTGCGCTAAGAAACATGCAGTTCGGCATTTCCCCTGGGAATCCCGCAGCCAAAGCCCCCCCCCCCTCCCCTCTGCAGCCCGGCCCTTCCTCCTGTGGGCGCACTTCTCTTTAGAACCCCCTCTCATGTTGTTCGTCCACTCATCCGTACCCTCTGTCCCTGCCCCTTAGCCCTTTGCTCAGAGGCTTCTACGGGGCATTTCTTCTCTTTTTCTGGCCCATTCCTCCTATCAGCCTCCTTCCTGCACCGCGACCCTGCCTGCACCCGTTCGCCGTGAGGGTGTTCTGGCGCCGAGGGTCCTGCGCTCGAGGAGGGCAAGTCCTCGAACCCCTGCTCTCCTGAAGGGGCTCCAGACCCGGCTCCCCCACCTCTCCTCGTTAACCCTTCTCCAAGCAGTCAGCCTTCTGTCCTTGACACCTGAGTGCCCGTCACCACCCCTGGGGAAAGCCTGCCATCCGGGAGGAAGACCACTGAAACTCCCAGCACCACAACCCTGACCTTCCCAACTTCCACAACCATTCCTGACACTCCATGGCCACCAGGCAGACCTTGTCCCCGGGAACATGTCAAACTCTGAAACCCCACAATGACCACGAACGCCTGTCCCCTGGCTTTTTGGATCTCCATATTCCACCTCAATCAGCAGGCCTTCCTTAGCACGCTCTCTAATTCACGTTCCTCCCCAGCATCCTGGACTCCAAAGCAGTTATTTAAATTGCCCTCATCACCACCCTGAATTCTGTCACCCTCCAAGGCTCCGCTAAGCATGCTGTGCCACGCCAGAACCTGGCACCAGTTCTGCGCTCTGCCAGAGAAGAGCTGTCCAGCCGTGCCCCTGGGCCCTTTCAGAAGTTCCACCGGGCCCCCAGGCAGCTCCGCTGCCCACAGCCCACATCCTTCTCTGAAGGTCAACGCTATGACACAACCACTTGACCCCACCTCGTTCCACGCTCATCCCCCACTCTCGGGCAAACGGCCTCCCCTCCGACTTCGCTAAGAAACCGGCAGCCATGGGCTGTGAATGTTCTCATCTCTCTCCTCTTTGGCGCTGAACTTCTGTGAATCTCCAGTCATCTATTCTTCCCTTGGGGGAAGAAACGCCGTCCTGCCCCTTGAAGCCTAACTTCCGTGTCTGAGTCCAGGCCCTCCTGTCTTTCTAAGGGATTTATTCAATTGTCCCCTCTTTCTTATGGTTTCAAGGTTTCCTCCCCCCGGCTGTTCTCCACCAGGCAAGAAAAACGCTGTGACACTCCCCTCCCCAACCACCCTCTCATCTTATGACTGCCAAGCTCTTCAGAAAGTTTTGCTATTTTTGTAGAAATGATGCATGCTCATGCAAACATTTTAAACAATACAGAAGAGCAAGAAGAAAATAACTATTACCCAACATTCTACCACCCATAGATAACTGCTGTTAGAAATGTGGTGTCTGTACTTCCAAATTATTTTCTTTGTATACATTCACATATAGAAGGGTGTGTTTAACACAGAAGAGGCTACACCGTACATGCTCTTCCGAGACTTGCTTTTTGTAACCGATACTATCTCTCTAGTACTTTTCCAGGTCAATATCCTAACTTTTGGGACCACAAAAGTTATTCTAGTGAATGTAATTAATGTAATTACTTCCCTGTCCCCTATTGATTTGTTTCCAGGTGTTTTTTGTTTGCTTGTTTGCTTTTTGCTGTTATAGGTGTTGAATATTTTTGCATTTGTGAAATTATTTATGGCAAATTCCTTTTAATTAATTTATTAAAAAATTTTAATGTGTATTTATTTTTCAGAGAGAGAGACAGAACATGCATGGGGGAGGGGCAGACAGAATGAGAGAGACACAGAATCCAAAGCAAGCTCCAGGCTCTGAGCTGTCAGCACCGAATCCGACGCGGGGCTCGAACTCACAAACCGCAAGATCATGACCTGAGCCAAAATTGGACACTTAACTGACTGAGCCACCCAGGCGCCCCGGAAGACTCCTTTTTAAAAGGGATGTTAGATAGGGGCAGCTGGGTAGCTCAGTTAAGCAATGGACTCTTGATTTTGGCTGGAGTCATGATCTCATGGTTCATGGGATTGAGCTCTGCCTTGGGCTCGGAGCTGCCAGTGCAGAGCCTGCCCAGGATTGTCTCTCTTTTGCTCTCTGCCCCTCCCCAACTCGCTCGCGCTCTCTCTCTCTCTCTCAAAAATAAATAAACGATAATAAATAACTAAATAACTAACTAAATAAATGGGTTGTTGGATAAAATATACTCACATTTTGTTTGATATACACTGCAAAACAGTCTTCCAGAAAGAAGGTACTAATTTCAACTCCCATCAGTAGCTGTCATTTCCCTAAACCCTTCTGAACCCTGGGTTTTCTTCATTTTTTTAAAAGTTTTACCTAATATCAAGAATGAAAAAACAGTACAGCGTTACAGATTCTACAGACATTAAAAAGAGGACAGTTTAGGGGCGCCTGGGGGGCTCAGTCGTTAAGCATCCGGTTTTGGCTCAGGTCATGATCTCGCAGTTCGTGAGTTCGAGCCCGCATCGGGCTCTGTGCTGACAGCTCAGAGCCTGAAGCCTGCTTCAGATTCTGTGTCTCCCTCTCTGTCTGACCCTCCCCTGCTCATGCTGTCTCTCTCTCTCTCAAAAATAAATAAAAACATTAAAAACATTAAAAAAAAAAAAAAGAGGACAGTTTGGGGGCACCGGGGTAGCTCAGTTGGTTAAGCATCTGGCTCTTAATTTCGGCTCAGGTCATGATCTCAGAGCCCGCACTGGGTTCTGCGCTGGGTATGGAGCCTGCTTAAGATTCTCTCTCCCTCTCCTTCTGCCCCTCCTCTGCTCTTTTTCTCTTAAAAAAAAAAAAAGAGGGCAGTTTAACAACGTTCACAACTTTTATTATTTTGGAAATGTTTATAAATGGACATATTCCTAGGAGGAAGAAACTTGCTCAAACTTATATGAGAATAAATAGTATATCTGAATAGCCCTGTATCTTTTAAGTAAATTAAATCTACATTTAAAACTTTCACACAAAGGAACTCCAGGCCTCGAAGGTCTTCACCAAAGTATTCTACTAAATATTTAAAGAAGAAATAACACTAACCTTACAAAAATTCTTCCAGAGAATAAAATTCTCCAATTTGCTTTTTAAGGCCAGCATGACCTTTATACCAAATCCTCACAAGGACATTTAAAGAAAAGAAAACCACAGGCCAATCTCTTTTGGACGGGACGATAAAGTTACAGGCACTATTAATAATATGGTGGTTTATTGCGAGTTATATTCATAACATGCTGAATTTTAGTTAGAGGTCAGTGAAAGCTAAGAAGCGTATCTTCTGCTAACCAAGTTGATGGGACCCCCTGAATTCTGCTCATGGGCCACTTGGGAATCTGTGGACTCCAGGTTAAAAGCCCCTGCACTGAAAACCCAGGGCTGGGGGCAACCCAGACGACCAGGGAACCAGAACTCCAGTCCAAATGCTGATCCCATCAGCTCAAAGCCTCTGTGCGAGGGACGCCACAGGTCTTCAAACACTTTTTCGGTTGATTTCTTTTAAGATGACTCCTTTTGATTTTGCATTTCACACATTTCTTTGTTCTCCTTCCAGTATGATTTTACTTTGCTTAATATAAAGGACTCGACTAAACATTGCAGTGCCTTTATTCCCAAAATAAATTCCCATGATAACGGGGTAGAATTGGCAAATCAAGCAAATCATCCCTTTGAAGATACCACGACTATCTGACTACACGTTTGTAAATAGGACATTTTAAACCAACACAGACGTTTGTGGCCAGCACTCTACACAAAGCCAACCTGACTCCAGACCAAGTACTCACGACACCCTTTGAAAGGTCACCTGAGAGAAACAGAATAGGACTGGGGTGTGACCTGGCTCCAATCTGCATGTCTGGCGCAGCCTGAGTTAGCAACGAGATCACTTGAACCCCCTCTGGAAAGCTCAATGACCGAGTTCTTTGGATCTCTTCCTGAACACTCTCCTATTGGGAAAAGAACCAACTAAATTCAGTAACTGCCTTTTTACCACTTCCTTTGAATTTATCTCTATGGAAAGGAGGCAGTACTTTCCAAGATGTATCTTAATACTCAAAATCCAGGATTAACAGTATTAATTACAAAATATTTAATTTATTTAATGAATACTGTTAACAATATTAATTACAAAATATTTAAACATAAGAGAACTACAAGGAATAAAGATAACAGACAACTATATATTAGGCTACCCAACTACCCAGCTCTAGCACATCTTAAGATCTTTCTGTATGTGTCTCAAGAAAAAAGTTCATAAAAACAAAACCAAAACACGTTCAGTATACCCGGAATCAGTTATATAGCCATCCCTGATTCCACTCCCTTTCCTCCCTGTTGGGAAATAACCACTATGAGGCACCTGGGTGGCTCAGTCATAAGCATCAGACCTCAGCTCAGGTCATGATCTCACAGTTCAGGAGTTCGAGCCTCGCATCAGGCTCTCTGCTGTCGGCTCGGAGCCTGAGACCGCGTCGGATGCTCTGCTCCCACCCCCCTTCTCTGCCCCTCCTTCCCTCTCAAAAATGAACATTAAAAAAAGAAAATAACTACTATTATGAATTCGTTATTCATCATTCCTAAGGATGTTTCTGTAGTTTTATCATATACGCATACATCCACACACTGTACGAAAACTACCTTTGCATGTTTTCGCATTTACGTACGGCCTCGCATTGTAGCTGTTCTTAGGGAGCCTGCTTTCTCATTCAATTTGACACTTTAAAATTTAGCTATGTTAACAGGTGTGGCTCTAGTTTATTCCTTTTAATTGCCTTCTGTGATTTCATCGTTTGAGCATGCTGCCATTTGTTTATCTCAGATTTTGTTTTTATAAGATCTCTCCTAACTAGATCTCAGCCCAGCTCCTCAAAAGCATCCACCTAAAAAGAATCAAGTAGGCCTATAAGAATGTGCTTCCCGGGGCGCCTGGCTGGTTCAGTCAGTAAAGCATGCAACTCTTAATCTTGGGGTGGTGAGTTCAAGCCTCACGGTGGCCATAGATCTTACTTCAAAAAGAAAAAAAACCAATTAGCTTCCTTTTGTCTGTAATCATCTCTAGAAAATGGACACCGAGTGTGGGGAGGACAAGCTGGGCTCTGGTGATGCTGCACAGCTGAATCACCGGCAGGCGGGGGCGGCAGTCCATCTCACCTGACGACTCTACGGTGTCATTTTTCCCGAGCTGTGAAACAGCCAACTCTGGTTCTCTGGCCAAATCAGAAGGCCTACAAGTCACCAAAACCTTTTGACACCTCAAAACTCCGCTTTTATCTAATCACACACCTAGAAAATGTGTGTAAATGGTAAGAGTGAAACCCATCACTTCTTTCAGAACTTTAGACACTAAAGCTGTTGGACTCTGGGCCCTTCCCCCTCCCCCGTGACTAACGGTTCGCAGTACACAAGTGAATATGAAGTGGGTGAAGAGTTAACAGTAAGACTCAAGGAAACAGAATTTGTTATATAAATAACAGAGCATGAATTCTAAGAAAATGTGGCCTGTCAACTTGGGTGAGTCCTAAAATTTATCCTGTTAAATATGCTGCCTCTGGCAAAAGCAAAAAGAAGCATCTTTTGGAAAAATATGGTGGCTGTCTTTCAAGATGTAAATCTTTTGAGCTTATGGTACTCTCCAAATATTTCCTACGTTTCCTTGTAACGGAGTCAGACGAACTACATTTAACTCCTGGTTCTACCGTTTGGTAGGTCGATACCTACATCATATAGGCAAGTTATTTAACCTCTCCGAGACTGTTACCATGGACATAAAATAGGGATTATAGGAGCCCCTGGGAGGGGCTCAGTCAGTCACACGTCTGACTCTTGATTCAGGCTCAGGTCTTCATCTCATGGTTGCGAGATCGAGCTCGGCGTTTGGCTCCGTGTCGGGCTCCGGGTGCTGAGCGTGAAGACTGCTTGGGATTCTTTCTCTCCCTTCCTCTCTGCCCCTCCCCTGCCCGCTCACTCGCTAGCTCTCTCAAAATAAATACATAAATAAACCTCTTTCTTAAGTAAAATAAAATAGGGATTATAATACCTACATCTAAAGTTTCTTCGAGGATGAAGTAAGATATGCATGTAAAGTACCGGCATACAGTAGGCATAAAATAAATAGTAGCTTCCATGGCACTTTGCATATCCTCTTCTTAGAGCGCAGTGTTTGAGCACCTCCAATATATGGGCAGGTCTCATCCATCTGTGCATTCCAAGTACCCGATATGGGTGAACACCACATAAGGTGCTAAATAAATGTTTCTGAATAAATGAATTAGAAATAATATAAATCATAAGAAGAAACGTTTATTGCACACTTATGTACTTTGATATGCTATATATATATATACGGGCATATACATATATTATACTGTTTAATCGTCATAATAATCCTAGGAAGTGTTAACTACTATAGAATCGAGGCTCAGAGAGATTAATTTAGTTGTCAAAGTTCACACAACTCGTAAGTGGTGGAGCTAGAATTCAAACCCAAGCCTAGGCCTTTGAAAGTTACACTCTATTTACCGCATCCTGCTCAGGCACTGCCAGAAGGTGTCAAGAGAAAGTAACACTTGAGCTGGATCTTCGAGGATGACTAAGAATCCGTCAGGCACGTAAGGGAAAAGGATCTCAGGAAGGTGAACCAGTGCATACACAACGGAGCGAAAAAGAAAAGTACGCTGGGGCGCCACACGTAGTTCACGAAGTCCCTGGACCGCAGACTGTCAAGGCGGCCGAGGGTCAGTCCGTGAAGGGCTTACAAGTTACACAACATGGTGATCTCATCTTGGGGCCGACGGGGAGTCACCAGAGCCCAGCGGGCAGCATGATCAGAGCTGTGCTTCAGACACTGACCTCCAGCAGCCTCCCAGAGGAAGAACTGGGAATGAGAGGCCAGCCAGGCGGCAGGAGGATCCAAAAGGAGATTAGCCATTTGCCCAGGCTCTCCCATCTGAGACTCTGATCATCTCCATACGATTTTCTGACATCTTCACATTAGTGGCCAGCGCAACTATGATCTCCAGACAAGCTGGGTCGCGCTTCCTGAATGAGGATTTCTTTCCCGGGAGAGTTTCACCTGTTTACTTACCCGGGGGCAAAAGAAACGAAGCTACCCAGCTAACGAGCCGGCGCTGCGCTTCTGTTCCAGGCAGTACCAGCCCTTCCTTCCCCGCCCTGCAGACGGCGTGGACAGCCGGAAAGGTACCCGCACACCCTCCAGAGCCCAGGCCGTCTCTGCAGAGCTGGGGCTTCGGCACATCTCCCTCCCTGGTGCTACTCTGCTCCTTTGTTCTCTCAGACTCCATCAAGATAGTCGCTATTTTTATACTATTGTATAACTATGGGAGACTGTATTTTAAACTCAAACGCTTATTTATCTTATCTCGTACTTTTGTATTAGCTTTCTCCATAAGCATACTCAAGATTAAAAGAAATTCTCAGCCCCAATTTTAAATCCGCAGAAAGATACACTGTACAAAAAATCTGTTTGGGTAAGTTCCTAAAAAAAGAGTGGAGGAAGTCATAGGTTTTGTCTTTCAGAGCCCCCCCACCCCCACCTTGCAAAATGCAGAGTAAATCTTCCCTGCCAGATTGTAAAATGTCTTGGTCTTCTCTTCTGCTTAAATCACGACCAGAAATTTACTTCTGAGGGAGGGCTGGTACTATATTAAGCTTAACACCGCTTCACATTAAGGAGGCGATCAAAATTTAAGGAGAGTACAGAATCCAGAAATAGACCCACATACATATAGTCAATTGGTTTTTAATAAAGGTTCAGCAATACAATAGAGAAAGAACGGTCTGTTCACTAAATGGGGTGGAAACAATTGCAATATCCATACGCAAACAAACTTCAGTTCCTGCTCTTCAGAAGACATCAACATCTCATACCCATGAGGGGAGCTGCTGTCAAAAAGACAGAAAATAACAAGTATTGGCAAGGATGTGGAAAATTTGGCACCTTTCTTTTTAATTTAAAAAAATTTTAGTGTTTATTTATTTTTGAGAGAGAGAGACAGGGCACAAGCGGGGGAAGGATGGGCGGAGACAGAGGGAGGCACAGAATGGGAAGCGGGCTCCAGGCTCTGAGCCGTCGGCACAGAGCCCGACTGGGGCTCAAACCCACAGACCATGAGATGATGACCTGAGCCGATGTCAGACCTGAACTGACTGAGCCAATTTGGAATCCTTTTTTTTTTTTTTTAATTTTTAAATGTTTATTTATTTTTGAGAGAGAGACACACACACAGAGTGTGAGCAGGGGAGGGTCAGAGAGAGAGGGGCACACAGAATCCGAAGCAGCTCCAGGCTCTGAGCTGTCAGCACGGAGCCCGACGCGGGGCTCGAACCCACGAACTGTAAGATCATGACCTGAGCCGAAGTCGGCCGCTTAGTCGACTGAGCCCCCCAGGCGCCCCTGGAGGCCTTACATACCTGACGGGAATGTAAAACGGTGTAGCTGCTATGGAATACAGTATGGCTGCTCCTCAAAAAATTAAACATACGGTTACCATATGAGGGGCACCTGGGTGGCTCAGCTGGTTAAGCATCTGACTCTTGATCTGGGCTCAGGTCATGATCTTATGGTTCATTAGATCGAGCCCCGCGTCAGGGGGGGCTTGGGATTCTCTCTCCCCCTCTCTCTTGCCCCTCCCCTGCTTATGCTCGTTCCTGGCTCTTTCAAAAATAAATAAATAAATGTTTTAAAAAAAGAATTACCATTTTGATGCAGCTATTACACTCCTGGGTATATACCCATTCACGATGGCTAAAAGAAGCAACCTAGTGTCCACTGACAAATGAATAAATGAGCAAAATGTGGGATATTTTATATACCATGTATACATAAATTTGTACAATATGTATATGCATATGCTTTATATATAATATAATACACACGCATAGACAATATAGATGACCCCTGAAAACCACAGGCGTGAACTGTACGGGCCTACTTATGTACGGATTTTTGTACAGTACGGTACTGTAAAGGTACTTTCTCTTATTTTCTCAAAAGTATTTTCTTTCCCCTAGCCTACTTTTTTTGTAAGCATAAAGTATATAATAAATATAACATACAAAATATGTGTTAACTAACGGGTCCTGTTATCAGTAAGCCTTGCGGCCCACAGCAGGCTATCAGCAGTTTAAGTCGCTGTGGAGACAAAAGTTACACGTGGATTTTCAAAAGTGTCAGCGGATCGGTGCCCCTGACCTGAGTTATTCAACGGTCAACGTACATACGATGGAATATTATTCAGCCTTAAAAAGGAAGGAAATTCTAACAGACGCTACAACATGGATCAACCTTGCAGACGTTACAGTTAAGTGACATAAACCAGTCATAAAAAGACAAATACTGCCAGACTGCACTTACATGAGGCAGCGAGGATAGTCAAAATCAGGGACAGAAAGTAGAAACGTAACTGCCAGGGGCTCGGGAGAGAGGGGGAAAGGGGAGTTACTGCTTACTGGGGACGGTTTCAGTTTTACAAGATGAAAAGAGTTCTGGAAATGGATGGCAGTGATAGTTGCACGACAATATGAATGTACTTAATGCCACTGAATTGTACACTTCAAAAACGGTTACGATTGTAAAATTCATGTTGTCTGTATTTTACTACAATTAAAATTATTGGAAAATAAAAAAAATTGCTAAGAGAATGAAAAGACAAACGAAAAACTGAAAGGAAATACTTGCAAAACGTATTCAACAAAAAATAAAGTGTATCCACAATATACAAAGAACCTTCTAACTCAATAACAAGAAATCAAACAATCCAAGTTTTAAAAAACGGGCAACAATTTGAACAGACCACTCACCACATAATTTACCGAAATGTCACGCAAGCGCAGACAAGGGATCTCAGCACGGACAGTTGTTAGGGAAATACAAACGCAAACCATGACCAGAGACTGCTAGACACCTACGACAATGGCGAAAACCGAAAACTGACAGTGTTCAGGACCGACATACAGAGCATCTGGAACCGTCACACGCTGCTGATGGAAATGCAAGATGGGACCGCCACTTTGGAAAACAGTTTGGCAGTTTTTAATAAAGTGAAACATATCCTTTCAAGCTGCGGTATTTCCATACAATTGAACGCTACCCAGCAATAAATGTGAACAAATGACTAATACGTGCAACCATCTGGGTGAGTTTCAAAAGCACCAGGTGAAGTGAAAAAAGCCAAACTCAAAAGGCTACATATTGCAGGAGTCCATTTAGTATACGACATTCCAGAGAAGGCGAGAAACAACAGGGAGGATAACAGGCCGTGCTTGGGGGTGAAGTGCAGAGGCAGAATAGGTGCAAGGGGCACAGGGAGTATGTTGAGACTGATGTTAATATTCTCCATCTCGACTGTGGGGCTGGTTTCATTGCTACCTGAGTTTGTCAACACTCAGAAATCTGTAACCTTGGGTGACACCAAAAAGAGTGATTTTTATTGTATGCAAATGTATCTCGATATAAAATCAAACTTAAAAAATTTCAAAAGGAGAAGGCAGGCCTTTGGCAAGGATACAGGGTACACTACGGAGCAGAAAAATTAACGCTCACCGGTCAGTGTTTAAACGTCTGATAGAGTTAGTAAGCTCCTCACATTACACCCTTGTTTGATGAACTGCTATGAAATGTGTTTGTTCTGACCAAAACCAAAATAAATGTGTTGAGCTGTTTCCTCAAAAAGGGGAAGAAAATATGGTTCTGACTAAAGTCTATGGAATTCAGGTCAATGGTTTCTGACTTGAACGTAAGTGAGCCAGATACTCGGAACAAATCTAATGACATGCTAAGCATGAAAGACGACTCTTGATCAGAGCGCAGAAGGACGCGCTACACACAATGTACAGTATAAGTTCTTACTGGAACACTGACTTCTTTCTGGTACTAAAAGGCCACATTTCCTTCAAGCCACGTTGACAAAGGTGGCACAGTTTGCTCTTCAACATACCCTAAAACCACTCAAAACCTGGGTTAGATACTAATTATGAAAAGTAAGAATATTATCAGTCATCAAGTGTTAAGCCACTTCACTTCAGTTTTTAAACTGCTTTTAAGTACCAAGATTGAAAATATTTTCGTAAATAGCCTTAATACGAATCACATTTACAAAGAAACCTTTCAGTTTTTAAATTGAAGCAGCTAGCTACCCAGAATCAAAATGAGCTATTACTTATGTGATTACATAATCCTTAGCGTCCATAAAGACCACTGTTTATTACGCCCTGGTTTCAGAGAACTATGCCACCAGTGCTTTCGGTTCTGATCCCAAATACAAAAATTTGGGTCCACATCCCGACCCAGTGCTACAAGCAGTTCCTAAGCCTTTGCTCCATTATTCAGAGCCATGGAGGCAAATATTTGCTTAATTTTATTTTAAATATAGCACTGAATATGCATCCTCACTTTGTGAAGATAGGAAGATTTATGTTCAACGATCAAAGGAAAGAAAACTAAAGAAAATAGACTTTAAAAAGAAAGATAAGTCATTAAAAATACTAAACTTTAAATGTCTGATAAATCAAGATCTAGAAAATAAATTTGAAGGTATATATTGTACCTTTAATACTACCCAAGAGACACCTTACATTCCCTGACCTTGGCATCATACGTTACTGACAAAGCAAGTGAGAAAAACAGATATTAAAACGATATATGCACATTTAAGTCTAGAATCATTGGGCGCCAGAGTGTGTCCCGACTTCCCCCAGTTCCTGGCTGAAAAGACCCAGCGAATCCATTGGCATCGTGTACCCTACTTCCTGCCCTCCGTGTCAGTAAGAGACCCAGGCGTTTACCTCCCGTCTGGGTGTATACCCAGAGGAAACAAAATCACTATCTCCAAGAGACATCGGCCCTCCCTCCCCCCAAGTTCACGGTAGCATTATTCACTTAGAAACAATCTAGGTGTCCATCCACGGAGGAATGGATAAGGACCTATACGATGGAATGTCACACAGCCGTAAAAAAGAAGGGAATCCTGCCCTTTTTAACAACGTGGATGGCTCTTGAGGGCATTCTGGTAAGTGAAATAAGTCAGACAGACAAAGACAATAAACACCGCGTGATCGCACTTACATGTGGAATCTAAAAAAACCCAAATTCATAGAAAAAGCGATCAGATTTGTGGTTGCCAGAGGCAGGGAGTGGGGGAAGGTGACCATAAGGTACGAACTTGTAAGCTTCCAGCTGTAAGATAAATAAGCACTGGAGATGTAACATGAACAACATGATGACTACGGTTAACACTGCTGTATGGTCCATTTCAAAGTTGCTACGAGAGGAAACCCTAAAAGTTCCTATCATAAGGAAAAAAAGGAAGTTGTTCTGTTTTGTAACTACACAAGGTAAAGGACGTCCCCTAAACTTACTGTAGTGATCATCCCATCAAGCCGTCACACGGTACAACTTAAGCCTAAACAGAGTTGTATGTCGATTATACCTTAACAAAACTGGACGACAGAGAAGTAGGTAAGCAAACACATGCATACGTACAGCTACCTCGGAATTAAACTTGAAACTCTGTGGTCCCTCCTGAAAACCTAGTCCTGCCGCTCCAAATGGGGCTCCTCTCCAACCTGGACATGCCAGTCACGCAGAGTCTGGGACAAGTTCCTGAAGCCCGAAAACCTCCTTCCAGAGCAGTCGGACTGCAGACTTTTCCAGTCGCTGGCCAGCAAGCCACGTCTGGTGGTCCTGAGTGCTAAGTCCAGAGATAAGCTCCTTTGTGTTTATCCTACGAAGACATTTCTGTTTACTTAAATTGATGCTTTCTTGCTTGAGAAATAAAACGAAAGACATGAGTTTAAACACGCTTGCCAATCAAATGGAATATTAGATCAAAAATATATTTAAATCAGGATACTATGAACTCTGATCAAAAATTCTGGTGGCAAGACCAAAGCTATGAAAGCATCCTTTTAAGGCTGTTTAAATGACAATTGTCACTGAAGCCCTACTGATCTAGCCTTGGTTTCCCACTGAATTAATTATCATTCTCTTTTTAGGGGGCAATCAAGATTCTCAAAGCACTAACTCACTTTGACTTTTACATTGATCCTAAGCACAATGTTGAAATACATCCTTAAAATGACAACGTTCCAACTCCAGTCTTCCTTAAAACACTTCGTTTGGATCGGTCTAAGAGCCAATCAGGGGACTTCTGCTTTCAGGAACACGGAGTAGACATACTTCTGGTTCTTTCCACTAAGTATAACTAAAAACCCTGGGCACTGTTTATAAAGTAAACATAAGAAGACTCTGAAAGGTGGAGAGAAGACAGACCCGCTGGGGACTCTGAAACTTGAAATGACATTGCAGTGATCTCTGGGGTTTCTTTTCTCTCTAACAGGCCAGACTTAGCTGAAGAGGGTAGATAAGGCGAACACCAACAGCTGCGGACAGGAGTTCCCTGAAAAGACCACTCTTTATAACCAAAGGACCGGAAAAGGGACAGTCTGGCAAGACAGAAAACTTTCAGACAATAACAGCTCTATGACAGCCAAACACACACACACACACACACACACACACACACACACACACACACACACCCTGTAGTCCCACGCTAACCTGTGCCAGCAAAATTGGATGGGTACCTAGAATTGCACCCTCATCAGGGTGTTCGGAGGCTAGGGCAGTATCGGAGAAGGCCAAGCTGGGAGCAGGACCTTTCACCCCTGACAACTGGCAGAGCTCCCCTGTCTCCGGAGGTGTCAGCGGAGACCTGTGGCCAGCCTGGACTTCCACCCCTACCGAGCAGTAAGGAAGTCGTCCTCCTCACCCACGGGAGTGGTGCCAGAGGAGGCACAGGAAGAGGCAGGGTCTCCATCACCCAGTGGTCATGAGACCACTCCCAGTGCAGTTCAGGAGAGACCAGGTCGGGGCTGGAAACTCGCTCCCTGCCCAGCAGCGTGTGGAAAGCGGCCAAGCGGAGACCCTGGACTTCTGCATCTATCTCGCACAATGAGACAGTGCTGTCCCTTCTCTGCAGGAGCAGTTGCAGAGAAGACCAAATAAAACAGAAGGTTTAAATAAGATCCGGAGACTCATAACATAGTATGAAAAGGTCAAGATTTCAATTGTAATTCACGTATATCAAGAATGAGAAATTCTCAAATGGCAAGAAAAAGGACACTCAATAGATGCCAAGAGCAAGATGACAGAGACGTTACACTTCCCTGACAAGGAGTTTAAAGCAGCTATGAGGGACACCTGGGTGGCTCAGGCGCTTAAGCATCTGACTGGGTTTCGGCTGCAAATCAAAAGCCTGCTTGGGATTCTCTCTCCGTCTCCCTCTATCTCTCAAAATAAATTAGAAAAAATTTTAAAAAAAGCAGCTAAGATAAAAACAATTAGGAGCACTTTAAAACAAATGAAAATAGAAAGCCTCAGCAGAGAAAATAGAGTCTCAGGAGAGAAACACAAGATAGAAAGAAAAACTGAATGGGAGATTTAGAACCAAAAAATACAAAAACTGAAATAAAAAGCTCAGTGGATTGGAGATACACAGCAGCGCGGTGGGAACCAGGAACAAATCAATAAACTTGAAGATTGGACAACAGAAATTATCCAATCTGAACCAAGAGAGAGAAAAGAAACAAGAATAGTTAGTACGGATAAACCCACGGACTGCACCGAAGGACTTAATCTTTGTGCCACTGGAGTCCCAGAAGGAGAAGAGAAATGGCAACGCTGAAAAAGCACTTCAGGAAAGAATAGCTGAAACTTCCCAAATTTGGCAAGAGACACACCCTACAAACTCAAGAAGCTGAGCAAATTCCAAACAGGATAAACCCAAAGAAATCCACACCAAGACACTTCATGACTAACCTGCTGAAAACCAGAGGAGGCAGCCTGGCAGTTTCTCACAAAACTAAAAACAAGCTTACCACACTAGACGGCAAAGGCGCCCCTTGCTATTTATCCAAATGAGCTGAAAACTTATGTCTACGGAAAAACGTGTGCCCAGATGTTTGTGGCAGCTTTATTCACAACTGCTAAAACCTGAGAGCAAGGGACATGTCCTTCCGTAGGGGAAGGGACAGACTACAGGGCATCCCTACCACGGAATACTTTCGGCGCCAGAAGGAAGTAAGCCACGAAGAAACAGAGAGGAAGCTTCAGTGCATATTACTGATTGAAAGAAGCCGATGTGAGAAGGCCACATACTGTATAATTCCAACTATGCAATATTCTGCAAAAGGCAAAACTAGAGAGACAGTAAAAAAAGATCAGTGGTTGCCAGGGGCTGCGGGAAGGGAGGAATGAATAAATAGAACATAGAGGATTTTTAGGGCAGTGGAACCATTCTGTATGATATTATAGTGGGGGGTACATGTCCCTACACATTTGTCAAAACCCATAGAATGTAAAACACCAAGAGTGTGCCGTAATGTAAACTGTGGACTCCGGGTGATTTTAGCGTGTCAATGCGGGGTCACAGACGGCAGGAAATGTATCACTCTGGTGCACAACTGATAATGGGGGAAGGCTGTGCATGTGTGCGGTCAGTGTCGTACGGGAACTCTCTCTAATTTCTGCTCAGTTTTGCCATGAACCTGAAACTGCTCTAAAAAAAATAAAGTCTGTTTTTAAAAAATACATTGAACTGAGTGAAAATGAAAATGTAGCATCAAAATTTGTGGGACGCTGCAAAAGCAGTGTTAAGAGAAAAATCTGTGGCACTAAATGCATACAATAGAAAAGAAGAAAAGTCTCAAATCAATCTAAGCTCCCTTCCAAGAACCAAGAAAAAAAGAGCAAAATAAACTGAAATCAAGCAAATGGAAGGAAATAATAAAAGAACCAAAATCATTGAAGTTGAAGACATAAAAGCATAGAGAAAATTAATGAATCAAAGAGCTGTTTCTTTGTAAAGATCAAGAAAATTGAGAAATCTCTAGCAAGAATGACAAAAATTACGAATATCAGGAATGAAATAGAGTGTATCACTTCAAACCCTATAGGCACCAAACAGATAATATGGGAATAATATTATGAACAACTCTACACATAAATTTGACAACTTATATGAAATAGTCAAATCCTGAAAAAACCCCAGCACCTATAACTTAGCCAATGTGAAAGAGATTATTTGAATAGCTCTATAACTATTAAGGAAATTGAATTTATAATTAAAAACTCTCCCCCAAAGAAATCTCCAGACCCAGATGATTTCACTGGAGACTTAACACCTATTCTGCATAATCTCTTCCAGAAAAAAAGAAGAGAGAACACTTCCCAATTTATTTTGTGAAGCTGACACGAAAACAGATAAAGACAACGCAAAACAAAGAAGGAAGGAAGGAAGGAAGGAAGGAAGGAAGGAAGGAAGGAAAGAAAGAAAGAAAGAAAGAAAGAAAGAAAGAAAGAAAGAAAGAAAGAAAGAAAAAGAAACTATAGACAAATACCACTCATGGATACAGATGTAAAAACTTGTAACGATATATTAACAAATAGAATTCATCGATACAAAAGATGCAAGGTTGGTTCAACAATCCATCGATGTAATCCACTACATCCGCAGACTAAAGACAAAAACTCACAGGATCATATGAGTTGATACAAAAAAAAACCCACATGACAAAATAATAACATCCTTTTCAAAAATTCTTTTAAAAGCTTATTTATTTTGAGAGAGTGCATGGGAGGGGCAGAGAGAGAGCAAACCCTAAGCAGGCTCTGCGCTGACACTGAGGAGCCTGAAGTGGGGCTCAAATTCACGAACAAAACAGGAGATCATGACCTGATCCAAACCAAGAGTCAGACATCTAAGCGACTGAGCCACCCAGGCACCCCCCACTCCCAAATAATAACATCCATTCTTGATAAAAGCTTTCAGAAAAATAGGAAGATAGGGAAACTTCCTCGACTTGATAAAGACATAAAAAAAAAAAAAACCCTACAGCTGACATTATATTTAATGGTAAAAGACTGAATGGTTTCCCACTGGGAAGGTTGTCCAATCTCCCCACTATTATTCAACACATTCTGGGAGTTCTAGTGAGTATGATAAAGCAAGAAAAAGAAATAAAAAGCATATAAATCAGAAATAAAGAAATATAAACGTTCTTATTTGACATGTTTGTCTATCTAAAAAGCTGCAAGAAATCTTCAAGCTTCTTACAACTAATTAGTGAGCTCAGCAAGGTCATACAAGACAAACATACAAAAATCAGTTCTATTTCTATATACCAGCAGCAATGAACAGTTGGACCAAAATTAAAAGTACAATATGATCACTTAAAACAAGCTAGAGAACCATTTAAATGTAACTCTAACAAAACAGCAACAGGACTTGTATGCTGAAAACTACAGAATCCTGATGAAAGAATCAAAGAATATCTAAATAAATAGAAATGCAATGTGTTCGTGGATTAGAAGACTCAACATAGTAAAGATGTCAGTTCTCCTGAAATTTATACACAAGTTTAATTCAATTCGTATCAAAATCTCAGCAAGAAAAAGAAAAACCGAAGGAATCAGTCCATCCTATTTCAAGACTTAATACACCGCTCTGGTAGATCAGTGGAACAAGATAACCCAGAAAGAGACCTACCCACGGGCACCTGGCTGGCTCAGTGGGTTGAGCATCTGACTTTGGCTCAGGTCATGATCTCATAGTTAGTGGGTTCGAGCCCCACATCCGGCTCTATGCTGACGGCTCAGAGCCTGAAGCCTGCTTCCGATTCTGTGTCTCCCTCTCTCTTTCTCTGCCCCTCCTCTGCTTGCACTCTGTGTCTGTCTCTATCTCAAAAATAAATAAACATTTTAAAAAATTCTAAAAAAAGAGACCTACACTAATATGTTGAACCGATTTTTGACAGAGATACAAAGGAAATTCAAAAGAGGAAGGACAGCCTTTCCAACAATTTACGTCTAATTGCTTCAACAGCAAAAAACCGAACCTAAGTTTCTCATCTTATAAAAAAATGAACTCAGAATGGATTTTTTGCTATTGCAAGCAACGCACCCATCAGTGAAAATCCCTGCACAGGTTTGTTGGATCACTATGAGGACACTGCTCTAGGAGAAACACCCAGAAGTAGAACCGCAACTTCGAAGGAACGGCCAACATCGCTGACTGGCTGAACCAACACCTGTTCCCGCCCATTTCTGACCACCTGCCTCCCATCACAAAGGCTGGCAGAGCTGGGAAGTCGTTCTGCTTGCGGCCGGGGGTGGCCCCGTGACCCAGCTCTGGCTCAGTAGACATCAGCAAAAGTTTGCTGAGCAGTCCCTAAAACGGTTCTGCTTTCCAGGTAAAAGGGACAGACACGAGTGGCGCTGTCCCTTCTTCTGCCCCGCAGGCGGCTGTGGTGTTGGGAGGGGTGGCGGCCACGTTACAGCAGGAGCAGAAGCCCAGAGAAGGCTGGTGGCGTCAGTCCTGGTACCGGCGGCAGCGGGAGCTGACCCCCATAAAGTCCGCCTGGGGAAAGCCGCCGCGCAAGGCCGGTTTGCCGTCGCTCGCAGCGGCTCGGTTCCTGAACAATTCAGTACTAGGTTCTGCTCCAGAAAGTCTGTATTTATGTCGTTCTCCAACAAGAGTCTGTAAGAGTATCCACTTCCCAAAACTTTTATTTACTTCGAACGTTGCCAGTCATTTAAATGTTTAGCCACGCTGACGCACGCAAGTATTCGCTCGCAGCGGAGCGCCGCTTCCTAGGTTTATTGGACAGATCTCCTCTTCCGTGCGAGCACCTCCTTGTTCGTGTACGTGTCCACTTGTCCACCGCACTGTTTACCTTTTCTGCCTGATTTGCAAGAGTGAACTTCCAGACAGCAACGCAAGGCTGAGCTGAGCTCCCAGGGAAGTCTCTGCATCTTTATACTGTCACCCAAACCAAACACCCCAAACAACTAAGACATAAATCTTGCCTGACAGGCCAGGCTGTCGGTGGCAATCATGACAGTCATCTCCAAGTACTGCACCCCCATGTGGCAATGTGTCAGGAAGTAATTCAACTTGTGCAAAACACCATAGCCAATGTTTAGCGTTTTTGTTTCTTTTTTTTTTACAAATCTATACCTAAAGAAAGATTTAACGTACATCATCTCATTTAACCCTCCTATCAAACCACAAAAGCAGTCGTTATTATTCCTGTTGTACAGAATAAATGATAAAATAAACTTTTTTAAAACCAGTAGTCTCTTTCCTCCCACAAAAACTTAAAACATTCCAGACCCCACAAGTAAAAGCAAAAGGGTTAAGTGTTCACCTAAAATTCAAATTATGTAAAATACATTGTGCTTATCTGAACAGATCAGCATGCTTAAGCTAGAAGCATTGCTGAACCTGTTTAGTGATTTCTGCACATGAAGAAGCTGTTCCAAATTCTGGCTCTGAACTTTACTGTCACATTGTAACTGACCAACTTCTTTCCATTTTTTGAAGTGCAAAACTGAATCGTACTATTTAACGTCCCAGCAAGAAGAATGTAGGAGCTAGCCGCCCCACCCCAGAGCAGCAAGTACTGGCCTAATGAGATAACCATCAGCCAGCCTGACACTAGAAAACAAGCAAAATAAGCTGTTAAAGATAATAAAAGATCGCCATGAAAAGTTATGTAAACAGGTTGAACAGAACAAGCAGCAGCCTTGACCATTTGTGCACGGCTTGGATTCTGGATAGACTGACTCTAAAAAGCCGAGCAGCTGGAGGAAGAGAGGAGGGTGGGGAGGACCCCGCTCCTAGCCTCAGGCTGGGGGCAGCAGCAGGGCGGGGGCCCGGACAAGTTCTTCCCTGCTTTAGGCCACACCTCTCTTCCTAAGCGCTGCGGCCTCTCTCGGGCAAGGCATCTCACACCGCAGTGGGCCCAGAGTGGGCACTGGACCCAGAGTGGGCACTGGGCCCAGAGTGAGCACTGGGCCCAGAGTGGGCACTGGGCCCAGAGTGAGCAGTAGACCCAGAGTGAGCACTCGACCCAGAGTGGGCACTGGACCCAGAGTGGGCACTGGACCCAGAGTGAGCACTGGACCCAGAGTGGGCACTGGACCCGGAGTGGGCACTGGGCCCAGAGTGGGCACTGGACCCACAGTGGGCACTGGGCCCAGAGTGGGCACTCGACCCGGAGTGGGCACTGGACCCACAGTGGGCACTGGACCCACAGTGAGCACTCGACCCAGAGTGGGCACTCGACCCACAGTGGTGGAGAAGCAGAGGCAGCACTGCACCTTCCCTGGGAGGACGCGCCCGGCCGGCGCCTGCCCAGGTCCCCAGAACCGACAGCCCCCAGCGCATGAAGGCCAGACCCCCTCGGTGTTGCTGGCTTGGGCCCCAAGGAGACAGGGAGCGCCCTGGAGCACCCTCTTCGCTTACTTTTGTGGCTAGTCTGTTAGGCCCGGAAAGGCGCCTGGGACAGTTCGAGTTCTGCTTCTACAGGAAAGAGAACACGCCTGCAGACACACCCCGTTCCCCGTCTACCCGAGTGCAAAGGGGTTGACAAGTCCCCAGTCTGGGGGTGTCTCTGGCGGCTTCCCGCATTTTCTGAGGGGCTTGCCCGGTGCTCCCTGCTTGGAAGGGGCTTGCTTCCCCCACCTCCACCCCACAGCGCAGACGGGCTGCACCCACCCCACGGGCACAGCAAGGGTCACAGCACGCAGAGAAACCCGATTCCTTCCCAGAGTGGGCCGTAGCCAGGCCAGCGGCGGGTCGCGGTGGCTGCTCCTGACATCAGTCCAGGTGTCTGGGGGACACCAGCAGAAAGACAGGGAGGCAGGCCTGAGTCACCAGAAGGGCCGGAGCCGACTCCTTGGCCCTTCAAAACCTCGGACAACTCACTAGAGGGGCCATAAGCAGGGCCACATGGGAACGGGGGGCATCCGGTCTCGGAGAGGGGCAGAGACGAGAGAAAAAGAGCGAGAAGGAAGCAAAAGAGGGTGATGGGGTCAAATGTGCCAAAATGAAACCAGGCAGCGCAGCACGGGGAGAAGGGGCACACCTGGAGGCGGGCCCGAAAAAGGCCCAGGAGAAGCCGACCTGAGAACACTCCCAGCAGGCTGCGCTCCCCGAGACCGGGGAGGTCGGAAAAGGGGGAACGGCTTAGGCAGTGCCCTCCCCCCACCCCCCGCACTTGCACGCCCAACTACGTACGACACCCGGGCACACAGCCTCACGGGCGCACACAGATGGCACGGGCAGGCCACAGCCTTCGTGCGCGAGTGCACGACACATACAACCTTCCAGTCCCCGGACCCGAGGTATTCCACCTGCCAGCTGGCGGGCAGGCACGCGATGCGCGCGCACACGAACTCGCGTCGGTAGGAACACGCGTACAAGCTCTCCGCGGGCTCACGCTCATGCGGACACACGCAGCCCGACCCCACAACCTCCTGGCTGCGGCCCGACCGGTACCTGAGGTGCACACAGAACCTCGTGGCCCGGCAGGAAGCCGCGCACCCGCGACCTCCCCGCGCGCGCACACACACGCTCACGGTCTCAGCCGGCGTGCGCACACGCACTCCGACTCCGCCTGGCACACGCACGCACTCACGACCTGTCAGGTGCACAGCGTCCTCGGCGCCTCTGTCTCAGGCACACACAAACCCTACAGGGCACAAGCACTCACAACCTGCCCGCAACACGCGCGCGCGCGCACACGCTCCCAACTTCTCCGCTGAGGGACCGCGAACCTAAACTCGCCCCGCGCGGGGGCCACCGCCACCCCCGCTCCCCCCACCCCCGCGCGCCCGCGCCCCTCCCCCAGGCCCGTGCGGGCGCGCCGCGGCCAACTCCGGCGGCGCGGGGAGTGCGCCCGCCCCCCGCCCGCGCCCCCGCTCACCTTTCTCGGCCGCGCCCCGCGCGCGGCCCTCGTCCTCCTTGGGGTTGGTCACCTGGGTGATGATGGCCGGGCCGTCCATGGGTGCGCGGCGCGGCGTCCGCCCGCCGGCCCGGCCCCCCGCGAGCCAGGCGCGCGGGGGCGCGGCGCGGGGGGCGCGCGGGGCCGCGGGCCGGGGGGGGCGCTCGCCGCCGCCGCCGCCGCCGCCTGGGCGCGCCCGCCGCCCGGCCCCGCGCTCAGGGAGAGGCGGCCCGGGCCCGCGCCCCAGCTCCCGCCGCCGCCGCCGCCGCTGGGCTCGAGCGGCCGCCGCCTCGTCACCATGAACCCCGGAGCCGCGCCCGGGAGAGCCGCGCACGGGGAGGCGGAGCGGGAGGCCGGGCGCCGCGGGGAGCGGGAGCGGCCGAGGGGGAAGGAGCGAGCGCCGAGCGCGGGCGGGAGGGCGGGAGCCAGGGAGAGAGGGAGGGCGGGCGGGTGGGTGTGTCCCGGCCCGGGGACCGGCCTCCGCCGCCGCCCCCGGCGCTGCCCGCCGGCCCCGGGGGGGAGCGGGCTGCGGGGGGAGCCGGAGGGCCGAGCGGAGCGCGGGAGGGGCGCGCGCGTGCGTGCGGGGGTCCCGGGCGGAGGAGCGGGGCGCAGGGCTCGCGGCGCGGGAGACCCGGAGCGGCTCTGGGGGTAGGCGCGGGGGGCCCGGGCCGGGGGGGGAGCGGCGCGGGGAGGAGTCTGGCGGGCGCCGGGGGCTAAGCGCCCGGGGGCCGCGGGAGCGAGTCTGGGCCGGAGGAGGACGGTTCCCGCGAGGAGGCCGGGGGGGCGGGGGGCACGTGTCCCGCGAGGGTGTCTTGGGGGAGATGCGGGGTGAGGGGCGTCCGCGTGCGGGGCCCGACGAGCCAGCGGCGGCAGCGCCGTGCGGAGGTAGAGGCGGCTGACGAGCGGCGGCTCACACGCCGAGGCGGGCCTCCGGGGGCTCGTGTGAGGAAGCGCGCGGGGGCGCGCGGGGCGGCAGGGGGCTCGCGGCGTGCAGGGGCGCCGGGAGCGAGCGGGAGTGAGGAGGGGGCGTCCGCGGCCCGGGCTCGGGGAGCCAGGCGCGAGGAGCGGGCGGCGCCCGCATCCGCACCGGGCCCGAGAGCCTGCGAGCCGGGCGGCGGGTACGTGGGGGCACCGGCGTCGAGGGGCGCCCGGGCCATGGGCATTTCCGGGTGTCCTGCCGTGAGGGGGTGGGGAGCCGGCCGTGGGCTGAGGAGAAGAAGGGGCCTGTGGCGGGCCTAGCGGGGCAGGCCCTGTGCTTCTGGAGAGCCGCCGGCCACTGCCAGGCGTGGAGCGACGGCAGAGCGCGCGCACGACGGCTCGGCGGCCCCTCAGCCTCGGAGGCCCAGGCCTCTTTCGCGCCCGCGCCTTCGCGTTCCAACTTGGACGCTGCACAGCCGGCCTTGAAAGCCAGGGGGCGGGGCGGGGCCGCAGGAGGGCGGGGCCGGGGCGGGGCGGTGGCGCTCGCGCGCGCTCTCCACCAATCAGGAGGATCTGGGCGGGCCTGCGGAGCGTGACGTGTAGGCAAGGCTGAGGGGGCGACCTGCGGCCTACAGTGCCCCGCCTCCCCGCGCGGGGTTGCGCGCGCACTTCGGGCCTTGCAGGCGCCTTCGACCCCGTGGTGCCTTAAAAGACGTGCCGTGGGTAGGTCCGTTCTCGCTCCTCCGCCTGTCCCGGAGCCCGGAGCCGCTTGCCGCCCGGTCGCGTGCGCCCCGAGGGAACCAGCGAGCCTCTCCGAAGTTTTCGAGTACGCTCCCGGAAGCCCTCCGCCAGGGGCAGCCGGGTGGAGGCAGCGGGGTCTCCCCGGGGCAGGGCCCCGGTGGCCGGCCAGGTGCCGGAGCACTCCGGGAGCGCTGCTGCAAGAGGTCGTGGGGCGAGCCGTGGGTGTGCTTCGCCCCCGAATCCAAGACGTCGAGTGCCACCCTGGCTCTGCGCGAGGGTGGGTCCTGTGCCCGTTGCCTTGGCGGGTGGTCGTGCTCGTTCGTCCGCGGGCACCTTTGGGACCCCAGTGGACGGCCGGGGCTGGGCGAGATCTGGAGACTGAGGAACGGAGCCCATGGCCCAGGCTCCGGGACATGCCCTCCCCCAAGCCGCCTCGGGCCGGACCAGGTCGGGGCCCCGCGGCGCCCAGGACTCACCTTGGGCCCGCTTCTGGTGCTCCTCGCCCCGGGCCTGGTGAACTAAGACGTCGTCTGGGTTCGATTTTCCTAAACGTGCGGAATTCTAAGGGCTCCGAGGGATCTGGCCGCGGTAGTTGCGCCGCCGGATGCTGTCCTCCCCGAGCTCTTAGTGTGAGACGCCGGAGATGAGTGTCCCCGCGGCCTGGTCGAGGGGCGCCCGGACTCCCGGGTCCACCTGCCGTCGGCACGGGGGACTTCCGGAAGCTGTCCTCACCTGGCTGAGGCCGGAAGGAGCTCAGAGAACAGGATGTTCACACACAGCTGCTCCTGTCTGGCCTTTCCGGAAATACTGACCCCCCAGGAGACTCCAGTGACAAGTTTCTCTCCCCTGTGTGCGTCACTGTCCTCAGCTTCCTCCCGAGATCACCTCCAAAAAGGGGAAACAAACAAACAAACCCAAAGAAACTACCTCTCCCAAGCTTTTGCCTCAAGCTCAAGCAAGGAAACAGCTTGCTGTCTTTTTAAAAAAGTTCTTCTTACCCTCCATATTTTTACAGTTTCAGGGTTTTCATTTATTTCATAAATATTCACAGAAATCCGAGGAAAATGACCCACGGTCCTATCAGCATCCTTAAGTCCATCGACTTTTCTCTACCTCTCCCTGCCCTTGCCAGTGTGTCGACATACTTTTATGTAGCTATAAAAATACCACGGTTAAAATTAGGTGAGCATTTTTCCATGTGGCGGCGTAATCATTTATAACCACCTAATAAACGATTGCTTAATGCCTCACTGAATGAGTCTTAGATAAGATGGTATCTGGGTTTGATAGATGAAGGAAGGATTCAAGAATTGCTATTGGTTCACCTGATTAGTCGTGAGAAGAAGATACATTTATCTCAGTCCTTACAGCACAGCCAGATGGAATCAAATAATTAAATATAAACAATTCATAAGGGCGCCCGGGTGGCTCAGGCGGCTGAGTGTGTCCGACTCTTGAGTTTGGCCTAGGTCGTGATCTCAGGGCCCCGAGATGGAGCCCCACGTTGGGCTCCATGCTGAACGTGGAGCCTGCTTAAGAGATTCTCTCTCTCTCTCTCTCTCTCTCTCCCTCCCCCCCCTTCTGTCCCTGTCCCCTCCTCACGCATGCGTGCCCTGTTTCTAAAATACAAAAATAAATAAGAATTTTAAAAATTGATTCATAAATAAGTATAACAAAACAAATATAGGTGAATGCTTTTTTGATGTCAGTCGGGAAAAGCTAAGGGTGACACAAATTACAAAGAAATACAGAAATTACAAAGGATACGATTGGTAAATTTGGGCACGTTTGTTCTTTCAGCAAACACCCACCGTGGTGCCCACCATGTGTCAGGTTCTGTTCCAGGCAGGGTCTCAGAGCGGTCTGAGATGAGGGTCAGGGAAACGGGCCGTCATACTCCCGCATGTCGGTTAAAGCTGCGTGCTGTCCCCGGGTTTCAGGGGGCTGAAGCCCCCAGGCACTTTGGGCTCCTGGGGGACGGAGTCAAAACAGACCTAGTGACCTAAGGACAAGTACAAGCCATGGGAGGCCGAAGCACAAGTCCCAGAGAGAGATGCCCGAAAAAGGGATCTCAGGGGTCTGAACAGAGCACTGAAATGTTGTCGGAGTCACGAGTCCCAAACTATTATAATGCAGTGTCAGTGTCCTTGTACCACACGCACGATTTTTAATGTTTTTCTTTAACTAAATTTTTATTTAAATAGAAAATTAGTGGATAACATTAAAAAAAGAAAGACAAATGGAAGATGTAGGAAGAACCATGGCTCAAAAGGGGGCAGGCTGCACAGAGTGGGGGGCAGAGATGAGGATCCCAAGGGCAGTGGGACATGGCCCTAGGACTGGCAAGCCTGGCCCCACGAGGCCAAGGACAGGGGCAGGCAGGAAGACGGAGGGTGCTGGTGAGGTCAGCCGGGCCTGCAGTCTCTGGAAGAGCTGTGGGGTGGGGCTCCAGTGTGGGGAGGACAACTGGACCAGAAGGTGGGGGAGAGGGGCGAGACAGAGGCTGCCCTTGACCAAGGAACACGGAGTATGAAACGGGTCACTGGGAGGCGGCAGTGCGGAATGAGTGTCCCAGCCAAGGGGAAGAGCAGCCTGATTTCAGGCCGAGAGGCCGGGGAGAGCGTACTTGGGGACAAGTTCCCAGGGGTTGGGGTGGAAGGCTCTCCTGTCCAGCAGAGCCTTGTGACTCAGGAAAGGTGTCAGGGATTTCTTTTCTCCGAGGGCTGTGGGAATGACATACTCAGATTGGGTGAGAGGCAGGGAAAGCCCACAGAAGACGCCGCGTTACTCGAGGGAGGAGATGACGGGATGCTCTCTGCACGTGCCGCCCCAGCCTGGCTGGCCCTACTCTTTCTCTTTGAATCTCTGCCTTCTAGGCTGTGCCCTTCGTCAGCTTTCCGTCTTCTGTCTTCTCTGCGGGCATCTCAATCTTGCCGTTTTTGTCTGTTACTTAGTTTCTATCTCAGTGTCGGCTCTTCTGATCTTTCTCTGATTCTAGCTGCATGTGCTTCTGGCTCAGGGCAGCGGGTCTCCTATTGGGAAAGGAGTAGAAGAAGCGGGATCTGGGCAGAGATGCCTGGTGGTCAGTCGGCGAATACAAACCTGAGCCCGCTCACAAGTCTCTCTGCCTAGATGTGGTTCCTTGGGACCTAGCATGTGGTTCCTCTGGGTGGCAGTTCTCTCCTACAGTGGACCAGCCCAGAGTCTGATCAGCTCCAAAAAAGGCCTATTCTAGCTACGCAGGACGGGCTGCACCCACAGAGGTCGTTTATTTATTCTTCAGGTATATTTTTGGGTGCCTCCAGTGTGCCAGGCTTGGGCCAAATGCAGTAGACATAGTGCTCTCAGGGGGCTCCTAGCCTCATGGAAGATGCAGAGAAATAATCAGGGCGCACAGAGTAGAAATGATCCATTCTCCCGGCAGTCCAGGAGTCCTCACAGAGGACGTGATGCTAGCGAAAGCGTCTTTGGAGCCCACAGCGTCCCGGATAAGAGGACTATTCCAACCACAGCGTCCACGGAGAAAGCTCCATCTGAGGAACAGTAGGACACTGTGATGGAGGAAGAGACGGGTTTTGAGAGCCAGGTTGAGTTTGGACTTCAGCCTGTGAGTAATCTGGAGCCATTGATAACTTCTTGAGCAAGGAACAGGTACCATTTAAGAAACTTGTTCGGTTCTGTGAGTTGAAGTGAAAAAACAATTCAATCCAGGCTGAGCAACGATGGGGACTATATTGGCTCATGTGACCAAACCATGGTCACATGCCTGGGCTGCAGCGGTCGGGGAGCAGCACCTCTGACTCAAGGATGTGGGGCGTCCCAGGGGGGACGTCCTGGGAGCCGGAGGTTCCGGGTATAGTTAGGGAAGCCAGAGGGCTTCTTTATGCCCAAGACACCCTGTCTTGTGTTTCCCATGCAGGTTGCCCAAGACATCATTCCTCAGGGCTCACCGAAAGCTCCTCTTTTTGCCCTGAACATCCATGCTGCTCCCACAACATCCTGATTCTCCCTTTCCAAGACTCCCACTCCCCCATCACACGCACATTCCTCCAACCAAACGCCTATGTCCACCGACACCCGGGCCGTCCCGGCCATCTTTGCTTTCTGCTGTCATCCCCAGGGATGCTTTCCATCTGTCCCCATGCGGGTCCCGTGCAAAGCATCCTTCCCACCTATGGACACTTCGCTGCCGAGAATAAGGCCCCCTGATGAGTCCAGCAGGTGCAGCCCGCCCCCTGGTGGCCCCCGTGTTGTGAGGTCCTTTGCAAGTGCCCAGCTAGATCTGGAAGTTGGACTCGCTGCGTCCGTTCCCCGGGGTATAATGTAGGGTCCGAGGGCAAGCTGCCCCCAAATGTGCCCCTTCGGCATACTGATTAATTAATTAATTAATTTATTTATTTATTTTAGAGAGCGCAAGAGAGCGTTGTGAGGTGGTGAGAGGGGCAGAGGGAGAGAGAGAATCTTAAGCAGGCTCCTCGGGTGCCCGAGGCTTGATCCCGTGACCCTGGGATCGTGACCTGAGCTGAAATCAAGCGTTGGACACTCCACTTACTGAGCCATCCAGGCACCCCTGGCATAATGATTGTTTTAAATAAAAGTTACCTGAAAGCCGGCCTGTGCAAGGACACTCAGACCCTCTGTGCCCCTGAAATCAGGAAATAAATCTCCTGTGTGAAAGGCACCCTGCCTGTACCAGGAGGTAAAGAGACATCCTTACCACCAGAGATGGGAATTTTAGATCTCAGAACAAGCCTGTTACTTTTACTCATTTACTACTACAACCCAAAGCTTTTTCTTCGTCTCGTCAATTCCTCACACATCTATGATCTCCGCGTCTAAAAAGTGTAAACACTGCCCACCGTGGTCATTTCTTTGGGTCCCAATTTCATTACTGGGCCTCCACGTACACAGAAGAAAACTTTAGGGTCCCCCCCCCCCATTAACCTGTCTCACGTCAATTTAATTCTTCGTGCAGCTGGAAGAACCTTGGACCAAGGGACATCCCTCCCTGCTCTTCCATACCACAGCCAGAGTGTCCCCTGCCGTGCCCCCTGCCTCACCTCACCGTCGTGAGCGGCTCTCCCGGTCAGCTTCCCCCAGGCCGTTAGCAGAAAAGTGCTCAGGAGTGCCAGGGCCTGCGTGAGGGCAGGAGAAACTGGAGTGTGGGCCCCACTTGGCAGCCAGACTTGGTTAGAAGACGAAGTGGCATTGGTGATGCTGGCCACAGGCGGTAAAGGATAGGCCAGTTAGCTGGGGTCCCGAACCCTGAGAAAAAGACCGCTGGCATAAAGTAGGTGGTTAGGAAGTGTTTGGGGAATTTGAGAACAAACACACCCTGGTCTGAGACAGACTCTGGGCCTGTGAGGCTGAGATGCTGCGTCTTCAGGATACTCGGGAATCTAAGAGGCCTCCGTGGAGGAGGACACCTTAGCCACCTTCCCTCTACTTCCCGAATCCCACACCTGCCCTGCCCAGAGAACTTGGGTAGAATAATGGGACACAGCCCGGTGCTCACACCCGCCCTGGGAGCCCTGGGGGGAGGGAGGGCATGGCCCTGCCCTGGAACCCCATTACCAAGGAAGAGCTACCGGAGCAGAGGGGGCAGGGCGGCCCCGCGTGCCCTCAGCCCACTGGTGGGAGTGGCTTTGGTTCCTGAAGGGGCAGAGCGTCCTGGAGTCCCAGGGTGATCTGGCGACTCTGGAGCCGATGAGCCCCTTGAAGCGGGACCCCGCACTGGTAGCCCCCACATGGATGGCCCCTTCAGTGCTTCCCCTGTGTCCCACAGCACCAGGTGCCAGCTGCCCTGGCGAAGAGAGCCTGCCCTTGCCTTGCCAGTGGCATCTGGCTTCTCCCCCCAGGCCCCCCAGGCCCCCCAGGCCCCGGGCTTCGGCCCAGCCACAGGCGCCCCTTTTACTCCCTGAGCTGTGTGTGCGGTGGCGTAGCTGGGGCTGAGGCAGACAGACCCAGACATGCCCAGAGCCGGTGGCATGAGCTATTTCACAGACAGGTCTGGTCACAGACACGCATCTTGGCACACACACGGGCACAGGCTCCTCTGTACACACGTGCCGCGCCAGAGGGCACACATGACACGGCTGTCTCTGCCCAGGCTGGTTTCTTCCAGCTTGGCGTGCCTGTTTCTCTCTCGCCCTCTGGCTCTCCAAGTCCCGGCCCTGCCTCCTCAGGTGCCCTTGAACCCTGCTTCCGCCTTCCTGGTCGTTTTGGACCATCCCTCATGTACCTGATCACACGCGAGAGCAAGGAAGCGTCCGCCAGCAATTTCTGTTTCACACAAACTTCCCCAGAGGCCTGGGTGGAGAGACGGCTGGGTTTTCGCTTCGGAACGGGGGGGAGAAGACAATACAGTGAGACAGAAAGATGTCTGACACACAGCCCCACGCCCGGGCCACACGCATCTTCGTTCCCCCGCTGCACCGCTGTCCCACATGCACCTCGGAAGCCCATTCTCAGACGGGGCCTGAACCCCACCGAACCGCCGGCCCTGCCCTGCGGCCACCGCGGCCCGGGACGCGCTCCCTGGGCTCCAGCCGTGAGCTCGGCTGGGGACCCTGTGCTCCGCTGAAAGCGGCCACAGGCGAGTTTCCCCTCTTGCTTCTCAGGCGGATGATGGCCTGTTGGCCCAGAGAGAATGAGTGCAGACCAGAAGGGGGCGCCTGTCCTGCTCTGAGCTTGGAGACGGACCGAGCCAGTAACATTTCCAGACGTTTTGGAACCATCACAATCATTTTCTAAATATTCAAAGCAAACTTTTCAGAAACGAAGATACGAGTCACATAGATTTGGCCAGACCTAGAGCGTCCACAGAGTTCCTTAACATTGTCTCTGTCTGTAAGTCCCTGGCGGCTCCTGGCGGGAGGGAAGGTGGCTGTCACCCATCCTGACTGGGTACCATGTGTCCCCGACGGGGAGAGGCTCCTTTGGCTGCAAAGAATGCAGACACTCTTCGGGAAGAACAGGGGTGAGGGTCCCAGAGCAGGGGTCTCTGCCTCATCTAAAGCCTCACAGGAACCCGGCGTAGACTCTGGAGAAACCTACTGCCTGACAGCCCTCGGGGATCACTGGGTCCCACTGCTGACCTCCAGAAACTGGGTCATTCAGGATCAGAACCACTCCAGACCAGCCCTCTTGTCATTTGTCATGAATGTGACCCAGCCGTATCTCCCATCCCTGCTTCTCTTTGGGTCTGATCACCCGTCTTCCTGCTAGCAACTTACTCATGCTCTCAAGTCCCATTTTCAATGTTGGGGAGAGAGAGAGAGAGAGAGAGAGAGAGAGAGAGTCTGCTTAGCTCAGCTCATTGCCATTGTTCACGTTAGGTTGTATAAAATTTTACTACCAAGCTTAGTGACTTAAAAAAATATTTATATGCGTGTGATCTGCGATTTGGGCAGGACTTGATAGAGACAGCTCACCTCTGCCTTACAGGGTCCCACCTGGGCGGCTTGAAGGCCGGGGCCGGGGACCCTCTGAAGGCTCACTTTCTCATGTCATAGGTGACAGTGGCTGAGACTTTTAGGCTCTTGGAAAACCTACAAATGGCTGTATTACCCATGCCTTTCATCTACTGTACTCTGATGTTTTGACGTCTTGCGATCTTGCTGACTCTGGGTGGACTGCGCCTCCGAGGGCTGGCTCGTTCCCAGAGATGGCGGGTAACTCACCTGTGAACAGATCTTTCCTACGCAAACCATCCAATCCAGAGTGCACCCCCCCCCCCTTATGGAGCTGTCACACTCCAGGCCACTTTCCCCTTTCCCTAAGCACCTCAGGGCCAAGGACGTCCCAGAGCCCACAGACATTATTCAAACTAGCCAATCCTCAACCGGCCTAGGCTGCCTCATCCGTACCTTTCCGTGGGAACCACAATAAAGTCTCTTGCCCCAGCCTTCCTTTCCTCAGTCTGCTTCCTGACCAACCCTGCCTCTTCCTCTTGAGCCCCCGCCCCCCACCACGGGGGGGGAACTGTGAGTATAACAAATTGTCTTTTCACGGCAACCACCCACTGACCTGCTGGCCTCACCACATGTGAAGAATAATAAAACCCATGTTTTAAAACAATGGTCCCTTCCTCACCTCACGGTCGCTGGGCTGCCGGAGTGAGCACCCTCTGAGAGAGCCCAGTGGGTCGCCATGTCACGTTTTACGACCTGTCTCAGAAGATACTCAGTGTCACTTCTATTGTTCTCTGTTCCCCAGCGCGGCCGCAGAGTCCCCGCTGGGTTTGGGCGGAGGAGAAACGGACCCCACGTCTTGACGGGCCATGGCCAGCTGGTCGAAGAACGCGTGAACAGAAATATGGGGGCGGCAAGTTTTGGAAAGTCCAGTCTGCCAGACCATCCTCTCCGGGCAGAAGTCTTCGTGCCAGGCCGCCTCCTGGGCCACCGGCCAGTCACTAGTTAGGCTGCTCGTAGGTCAGATGTCCAATCCCACTTCAGTGTTGTCCTTAGACCTGGGCAAGAGGAGCCCTTTGCCTGGGCCTGGCACCGTGGAGTGCATTATTCACGCCCTTGCCCCAGGCTTCCCCTTCTTGAGGGGAGGAGGAGTTTGCAGGACCCCAGGGCCTGTGACTACCTGAAGTCTGTGCAGCCACCAGCCCTGTTCTAGAACATACTCAGAGCACCCACAACCCTGGAACGTCCTACCCAAACAGCTCTCAACCCACTGCTAAGATCAGCATGCGTGTCTCCGCCAGATCTGTTCCTTGAGGGCTGACCTCACCGCTGGTGAGGAATGGCCAAAAGGCGGCTGTTTGCAACATGGGGGCAGGCGGCGGTGGGGGGTGGGTAAGGATGGAGCTGAAATGGACAGGTAGAGGAGAGCCCCACGCATGGCCATGGTGCCAGGGGAGGAGGAAGGCAGGTTTGGACCAGGGGCTTGGTCTATGCAGGGGCTGCTCCCATGCAGGACTTAAAGGAATCCGATCATTTAAAAATCGAACTTGATCTTCCAGCCTTGTGTTTCTTTGCAGTTGCCTGGAAATGGAAGGGACTGGATGCAGTGAAGCATGAAGAATCTGGGCGTCCATTGGTTCTCTTGCCCCACAAACGTCAGAATTGGGTCTTCCCTTCTCCAGTTGGCTGTTGCGGGGGGGTGGCATTTCCTGGGGGGAGAAGATGGCCTGGGGGAGAGCCAAAGGTGCTACAGGTGTGTCAAGCACAAGGGACTTTGTCTTCACCGATCCTCGAAACCTCTCTGTGAGATGGAAATTAATAATGGCGTGTTACAGGCAGGACACGGGATCAGAGAGGCCAAGAGGCTTGCTCAGTCACACAGCCCGAGAGGGGCTGGGGTGGCAACGACTGCCCTCATGTCTGGGCTTCTTTCTGTCCAGGAAGCCGCTGCTTGAGATTACAGGGCCAGTCATTGGCCAAGAGAGTTTCCAGATCTTGACCCTGCGCCTAAAGTGGGATTGGCTCAGAATGGGTCTTCACTTGACTTACCTGAGGAAGAGATGGCATTGGCGGAAACCTAGAAAAGGATTCTGGGATAAACGTAACAGTTAATAAAGCCTCCTCAGTCTGACTGGCGACACATTCATCTGGGACAAGTAACACATGATCAGGGACTGAAATGGGCACTTTTTCCTACATTCTGGATAGTGAGGCCTGAGACCCAGAATCTACTAGATGGGTGTGTCCACTAGATCATGGAGACATGACCTCAGCTCACAACTGCAGACTGCATATCTGGAGACTATTCCAAGAGAGATCTGAGGAGATGGAGGGAAATCACGTGAGAGTAAGACATAGCCCTAAAGTTATGTCCTGTCTATTGTGTCTCTCCTTTGCACGTGCTGTTCCCTCTGCCAAAAATGTTGTTCCCTGCTCTGCATCCCAACTCCTTCCTGCCTTCCAAAGCCCAGATATCAGGGGACCTTGTTTTCTGAGTTTAGTATTCCTGGTATGTGCTCCCTTGGCCTTTGGACTGATTAATCTGGAAGGAGCAATTGCGGGGTGAGAAGGGAGAGGAGGCACGAACGTCCCCTGAGTCAGTCTGCAAACTGATTGAACACATCCTGGCTCTAGCAGATTCGGCTGCACCCGCAGATGAGACCGTCCCATGTGCTGCATGGGGCCCCTGCTTCTCACCTGGCTTCTCCTTCCTACCCAGAAAAGCTGACACGCCAAGACCATGTCCCTTTCCAATACTGAGGTACATTTTTCTTCTCTCATAACTTCATTCAACTTTGAAGTCTCTTTGTCTTTCAGTTATACATATTTTCTTTTTTTAGTATTTTTTTTTTTTTTTAAAGAGAGACAGTGTGAGCAGGAGGCGGGGGAGGGACAGACAGAGAGAAAGACGCAGAACCCGAAGCAGGCTCCAGGCTCTGAGCTGTCAGCACAGAGCCCGACGCAGGGCTCGAACCCGCCAACTGTGAGAGCATGACCTGAGCTAAGTCGGACGCTCAACCGACTGAGCCACAGAGGCGCCCCTCATTTATACCTTTCTTTTTCACTTAACGTAGACTGCAAACAACTCCCATTTCAGTTTATAGAGATCTTCCTCAGTTTTTTCGTTCTTCAGCTTCCCTATCTAGGAGTATCTTAAGGGTACATTCCTGAATAACTGTGTACAAAGGTAAACACACGTATGGTTTTGCTAGGAATTGCCAGTTTCCTCCAGGAAGGTTGTATCGGCTTGCATTTCCACCAGCAATGTATGACAGTGCCTCTTTCCCCACAGCCACGACAATAGAATGTGTTGTCATATTTCAGATTTTTGCCGGTCTGCTAGGAGAGAAATGGCATCACAGCACGGTTTAAATTTGCATTTCTCTTATAATGTAAGTTGAACATATTTTCATATGTGTAAGGCCCATTTAAGTCTCTCTCTCTATATTTTAGTGAACTGTCTATTCATGTCTTTTGCCCATGTTTTCTATATATTTTGTTAAATCTCACCTCCTCCATGTTTTAGAGTTCTTTCTATATTAAGGACATCGGCCCGTCATCTGCAACATAGATTACAAATATCTTCTCCCGTTTTATCATTTGACTTTGCTTATGGTGTTTTTTTGCCAAGAGGAAATTTTTTAGTTTTATGTGGTCAAATTTATCAATCTGTTCTTTATTGCCACCAGATTTTAAGGCAGAGTTAGAAAGCCTTTCCCTACACCAAGACTCTGCAAGAATCCATCCCCATTTTCTTCTAGTACTTGTATGGTTTCATCTTTTACAGTTAGATCTCTGATCCATTTGGAGTTTCTTCTCTTGTAGGGTGTGAGATAAGGATCTAGTTTTTCTTTGTTCCATGGCTACCCTGTGGGCCCGCACTATTTATTAAAAAGTCAATCTTTGGGGCGCCTGGGTGGCTCAGTTGGTTGAGCGTCTGACCTCGGCTCAGGTCATGATCTCGCAGTTCGTGGGTTCGAGCCCCGCGTCGGGCTCTGTGCTGACAGCTCGGAGCCTGGAGCTGCTTCCGATTCTGTGTCTCCCTCTCTCTCTGCTCCTCCCCTGCTCACACTGTCTCTCTCTCAAAAATAAATAAACATTAAAAAATTTAAAAAAACATAGAAAAAGAAAAAGTCAATCTTTGCCCTAGTGACTTGAGATCCCACCTTTATTGCATATAAATTTTCCATACGTACTCAGGTTGATTTTCTAGGCTTTTAATTCTGTTCTGCTGAACACTCTATTCACGCACCAATATCACCCTGTTTAACAGAGAGGCTCTAAAGTGTGTTACAGTGTCTAGGAGGGCTAGTCCCTGAGTCCTTTTTAAAGGTTTTTTTTTTCCTGCAGTATTTTTCTAGATATTCTTGTATGTTTGTTCTTCCATAGAAACTTTAGTATCGACTCGTCTAGCACCACTAGAAAATCATCTGTCCCCAAAGCGTTCCTACATTTTGAATTAGTTCCCAATATTTAAAAAAGGGGGAAATCTATGGATTTCTGATTTCTCTTGAAAATTGGGATCGTTTGTGAACATGGGCCTTTACTTTCCACATGATCTGACAGCGTAGAGCAGAGCGGTAGCTGCTGCCTTCACAGAGGCCTGCGGTCTCCGGGCCCACCCCTCCCTCTGACCTCTGGCCTCTGACCTTCACACACAGAAGTTCCTTGTGTGGCCTGTGAGCTGGTGACACGCGCATGACCACCGTGTCCACCCTTGTCATCTATTTCCCTGTGTTACAGTTTTTTGTTCACTGCTCTATTTCCAGGAAGAGAGCGTGGGGGCATTGCCGGCGCTTGGTAAATATTTGTTCAGTGAATGTTCCTATCTTGTAGATAGGAAACAAGAAATGACCAAAATGTGTTCTCTCCTCAGAAGGCCACTGAACACAGTCAAGTAGAATCTGCACATTATGGGGGGGGGGTAAGTTGGTATAACCCTCACTGAGGGCAATTTGGCAACATCTCTCAAAGCTACAAATGCACAGATCAGTAGTGCTCACACTTTTATTTTATTTTAGAGAGAGACCATGCGTGAGGAAGGGGCAGAGGGAGAGAGAGAGAGAATCTTAAGCCGGCTCCGTGCCCAGCACGGAGCTCACCATGGGGCTCAATCTCACAGCTGTGAGATCTCGACCTGAGACAAAATCAGGGGTTGGACCCTTGACCGACCGAGCCACCCAGGCACCCCTCACAGTTTTTCTTCTAACACTTGTCCTCACGTGTGTTTGGACAGAGGCAAAATGATGACGTAAAGGGTTATTTGTTTTGGTAATCATAAAGGGCGGGAAAGAAGTTGCATTTTCTTCAAAGGGGGACTGAGTACACAAATTATGACTCATCTATACACGAGAACAATGGAACCCTAGACAGGTAATAAGAATAAGAATTCTTTCTATGAACTGGGAGGGAAACACAAGATGCAGAATAGGAGACACAGCAGGCTGCCTTTGTTTATAAAGGGAATTTATAAAGGGAAAAAGCAAGGATCATATTTATGTTTGCTTGCACGTATGTAAGGAAAATGTGGATGCACTCAGAAGGAATAAATAATGTGGTTGGTTGGGGGTGGAGGAAGCATGGTAAAGAAACTGAGCAAATGGGGATAGGGTGGGAGGGAAACTACCCCCCTCCTCCGTCCGTGACTCTGAGGAGTAGATTTTAAACCAAATACTTATATATGCATACATAATGTATGCATTCATACACACACGTGTAAAAACAGCTATTAAATTAAAAAGATAGTAGAGGAAGTCACCAGACCCCTGGAGACCACAGCTATTCAGCCAGGACTCTCGGGGGGGGGGGGGGGCAGCCATGCGATGGGGCTGCTCGCTGGAACGTCATCCACTCTTGCTAGAACATGATATAGTGCGCATGTTAATTTTATTTTGACTGAAAAGGCAATGAAATATGTTTCCGGTCCTACTATCACGCATCCAGAAACTCCCAGAGAGCACTTTACAAATTGACAATCAATAAACCACTTCACCCAGTGGAGAAATAGGGAGCAAATTCCAAGATGGATGCCGCTCTCCAGGCCACAGAGGATGCTCCTCCCCCAAGCGCTCCATGATAAAAAAGTGAAATATTACAGCTCGTGAACTTGGGAATTTAGCAAAGAAACAATTTATGGCGTAACTATAGTTCTAGAAAGATCGGAAGCTGCATCTTCTAAAATATTAAAATGCAAATTCAGGAGATCTGCAGAGAATAACACAGATCTTAGATTTTACATAGGGTTTGGCACATGGCATATGATCAATGTGAAGTGAATTAAAAAAAAAAAAGGAAATGTATTAAGCTGAGTGCTGTTACTCAAATAAATTAAATAGACAAATCCGGATCTCTCATGGCATTTATCAGAATATTTTAAATTGGGGAGCCCAGAGAATAATTAGAACTAATACTGTGGCAGATAATATTTCAGATGTATGTGTGTCTCAATAACTTGGCTTTTGCCCGTTTTTGGTTTATAGTTTAATTTTTTTTTTCTGGGAGTGCCAGCTTCTTTGGAGTTATTAGCTTCTTTTAAAAATAATTCTCAAATAGCAAGCTATTCTGTTTTCCATCCTTGCAGGCATCAAAGAACAAGCAAATTTTAACATTCTCGGTGGGCAACATACTGGTGTCCAGTGTGCTACAGCTCAAGGTCATATATTCAAAGTAGAAGAATATTAACTTTCAAAAAACTTTAGCATAAACCACCTGAGAATAATGATACTTGGTGCAATGAAAAGAGTTTTTAGCTCACAGCGCAGAGTAGGTAGGCAGTTAAGCAGCTATGCATTTGCACACGCGCACAGACACGGAAAAGAATCTCCACGAAACAATGTAAAGAGTTTAGAATCAGAGTTTGCCTCTGTTTCTTTTCTAAGATAGGTTTCAAATGATCTTCCTAGTAAGTGAGGTGACGGTAGAGAGAAAATGTTGCCAAGAGACACCCATTGACTTGGTTGCGGCGTTTCCTCCATTGTCACAGAGTTAGGAGTGAATCTCCACCGCGCTGTAGCCTTGGCAGTGGAGTGGGGGAAATAGGTCACAAAACCACACAGAGAATGGCCCCGTGTCAGTAAGGATCGAGTTCCCGGCGTCACCCTGATTCTCCCTTTCTCTATTGTCCTGCCACCTGAAATGATCGCCTGTTTTAAAAATTTCCTTTATAAGTTCATGGTTGAAGTTGTTGTTGTTGTTGTTGTTGTTGTTGTTTTAAAAGCTGCTTGCTTTCTTTTCCCATTATTCCCACTAACTGCATAACTTAATTTCTTTATTTGTGTCGCCCCTCAGCACTACTTCACCGACGTTTTAGGAAGTTAAATGTTCTTTCTGTTCCCAGAAATACCAAAAATATCCACACGTCTGTAAAGCAGTGGTTGGAAAGGCAGCTCTGACTTGTCCTGACCAGCAGGGGACAGCCAGTAGGCAGATCCTTTGATTTTTCACCCAGTTAATTCAGATTCTCGGGGGGTCAGGTGCTGCCTGTGTGTCTCTTGGCTCCTACTGTCTGGACACTGGGCTCTTCGCACGTTCCTGGATAATCTAGGCTCCCGCCTGCCACTGGATCTTTGCACATGCCATTCCCTCTGCTTGGAATGCTTTCCCCTCCTTTTCCACCTGGTTATTTCTCCTTCTCAATCGTTTCTTGCTCAGGGAAGACTTCTCTGCTACCAGAACAGGAAAGCTCTTTCGTTTCATGTCCTCATAACACCCTTTTTTGCTATGATTGTCTGTATGATCATCTGTGTGATTATTGTTAGTAACCATAGTTATACAGCCTTCTCGTAGTTTGCGGAGGGGGTGGGGTGTTAGCCTGGGAGGCCCTGAGCCCTCCCTGGGAGGACCCACTTCTGCGCCCACACTCGCAAGAAGCTTCTAGGCCGATACGGTATGTCTTACAGTGGGAGCTGTGACTATCAGTAGTTTCTTCAGCGACCATGAAAGTTGGGAGCAGGGGTTGAGGCGAGATGCATGTTTCCCTTTCCCGTTCAACTTTCGTCTTCCCCGAAGTTGAGAATTGTGTCTCTCTTTTCTTATACTTTTACTTAGTTTTCTCTGTACCGCTCACTAATTCATCCCCAAACTTTGCTCGGGCTGCTTATGTCTCCCTTCCTTATGACCAAACATGCCAGGTGTCCTTCAGCCCTGATCTCTTGATGAAGCAGAGCCTTCTGACGTGTTCGACTTGGCGATGTCACTCTGTCGTCCACTGCTGGTGGGAACGCGGAGTGGCGCAGCCACCTTGGAAGAGAGTTTGGCGGTTTTCTACAAACCGGAACACACCCTTACCATACAATCCTGCAATTGCGCACCTTGGCATTTACTCAAATGAGTTGAAAACTTACGTCCACACAAACAGCTGCACACAGACGTTTGAGCAACTCTATTCACAACTGCTAAAACTTGCAAGCAATCAAGATGTCGTTCGGTAGGTGAACGGATGTACGAACTGTGCTACATCCAGGACCAGGACATATTACTCGGTGCTAAAAGCAAATGAGCCACCGCGCCATGAAAAGACGTACAGGAGACATCAACGCTTCTCACTAAGTGAAAGAAGCCAGTCTGAAAAGGCCACAGACTGTATGATTCCACCTACATGACACTTTGGAAAAGGCAAAGCTATAGAACTTTCAGGAAAAAAAAGCAGAAGGAAATATTTGCAACCTCAGGTGAGGTAAGGAGTCCTTAGATATGACACCAAAAAGGAAAGAATCAATACACGGATAGACAGACTACAGACCGGGAGAAAACATTTCCAAACCACGTATCTAACAGAGGACTAGTATCTAAAATGTATAAAGAGCTGTCCAAACTCTGCAGCAAAATGTAACACATTCCAACTCAAAAATGGGCAAAAGAGGGGCGCCTGGGTGGCCCACTCGGTTGGGCGTCCGACTTCGGCTCAGGTCATGATCTCATGGTTCGTGAGTTCGAGCCCCGCGTCGGGCTCTGTGCTGACAGCTCGGAGCCTGGAGCTGCTTCCGATTCTGTGTCTCCCTCTCTCTCTCTCTGCCCCTCCTCCACTCATGCTCGCTCGCTCTCTCTTTCAAAAATAAATAAACATTAAAAAAAACTTAAAAAAATGGGCAAAAGACATAGAGAGAGGCTTCACCAAAAAGAATATACGGATGGCAAATAAGTACACGTAAAGGTGTCCGGCTTCACTACCTGTCAGGGAAATGCAAATGAAAGCTGCAGAGAGAAATTGCACCTATCAGCCAGCTAACATAAAAATATAGTGATAATAGCAAATACTGGAGAGAAGGTAGAGAAACTGCATCTTTCCTACATTGCTATGGGGATGTAAAACGAAACAACTCCTGGAAACTAATTTCGCAGTTTCTTAGAAAACTAAATATACACTTACCATGCAATTGAGTAATGACACTGTTAGGCATTTATCACAGAGAAATGAAAACGTATGTGCCACATGAAGCTGAGTACAGATGTCACGGTACATCATTATTTGTAACAGTCCCAAACTGGAAACAACCCACCCGCCCTTTAGCCAGGGTTCCACCGCCCTTTAGCAAGGGTGGGTGAACGGTCCAGTAAGCCATGGCGTGTCCATACCACCCACGATCACAGAAAACGATTGATATATGTAACAACTTGGATGGATCTCAAGGGAATTACCGTAAATGAGAAACAGCCAATCTTGAGGGTTATCTATCTTTTTTTTTTAACCAAAATTAGAAGAATTTCAAGCATTTTTGTTTCTCTGATTCTGGTCAGATAAAAGTTATTCCCAATGCCTGGCAAACTGAAATATCTACACGACGTCAACACAGTGTTTGCAAACACCTGCTAACAGACTGTTTTCCACCTCAGACTTTGGAATATAGTTTTCTCTTAGATATGGGTAGAACTTGGTCCGGCGGGGGGGGGGGGGGAAAGCCTGCTGAAACCATATAACACATCTACAGGCTAGAACCAGAAGACTGGTGTTACCACTCTGGAAAGTAACGACCGGATGTGGAAGTGGGAATCTCCTTTCTCCCACTCTCCCCGCTTGGCTCTTCTGAAGAAGGCTTTGCACACATGGCCCTTTGTGTGGAAGACACATATGTAAAGTGAGTACTTCTGCAGAGAGAGAGAAAAAGGAACAGTTTCTGTGAATAGAAACGAATCTGCCTTGAACGTACAAGTGGAAAGAAAAAAGAAGGCTATGCACCTTATGATTCCATTTATAAAACATCTTCTAAAAGACAAAATTATAGAAATGGAGCCAGATTAATGGTTGTCAGGGGTTAGGGATGGTTGGGGAGAGGAAGCATGAAGGAGTCCCTTTGTGGTGATTAATCTTTACAAAAAATTTTAATTGAGTTATAATTGACGTCTCATATCAGTTTTCGGTGTACAAAATAATGCGGTGAATCTTGACTGCGGTAGCGGTTATGTGCATCTATTTAGCTGATCAAAGTGCAGGAAGCGATAGCTCACTCGTACGTATGCCACATGCCCAGTAGTGCATGTAGGTACAAACTGATGAAATCTGAATATGATCTGTAGATTGTATCAATATAAATTTCTCCTTTTGATATTGTATGCGTCATGCTAGAGGTTACCATTGGAAAGCTGGGTGAAGGGCACACGGGACTTCTTTGTACTATTTTTCAGCTGCCTGTGGGTCTATAATTATTTCTCCCAAAAGTTAAAAAAAGAAAACCCAATGACTCGACAAAATAATTGAAGCAAATATGACACAAGGGCGGGAGGTGCCCAGGCATTTGTTGTGCTCACGTTTGCACGTTCCTGAAATATTTCCCAGAATTAAGACACAGGGCAGAGGGAAGATATTTCTTTTCTTCTTTTGGAGCAGTGGGGTAAAAACTACCAGTGAGTTGCCCACAACCTTATTATGAATGAACAGGATGGCAAAGCCACAAATGAAATGCTGATAAAGATTCCAGTTACTGAATTTAGTTCGATACTGAAAACTCAAAGCAAGGAGGGAAATTTGAGGGGTGGCTTCATTGCAGGGTGACGGTTTCTTCTTCATGTCAGAGATGGTGCAGGATGTGGAAACTGTCATAAAAATAGTCTTAGGAACCGGAGATTTCTTTATGCAGGAAAGAGAATTTTTGTAGGTTATATAGCAGCTCTTGTCATATGCTTTGAGTGCTGTCATGGAGACAAAATGGATTTTTTTTTTCTTTAAGAGAGGCTTAGGACAGATGGTGGGGAGGGTTGGGGAGACAGTGGGAAGAACAGACAAATAGACCAGTGGAACAGAATAGGGGCCCAGGAATGAACTCTCACACGTATGATCAAATGATTTTTGACAAGGATGCCAAGACCACTGGCCATTGTGTTTTCAACAAATGGGCCTGGGACAACTGGATATCCACATGCAAAGACACTGGATATCCACACCTCACACCACATACCCAACGTAATTCAAAATGGAGGACGGACCTAAAGCAATAAAACTCTTAGAAGAAGGGCGCCTGGGGGGCCCAGTTGGCTAAGCAGAAGACTTCAACTCAGGTCATGATCTGGAGGTTTGTGAGTCTGAGCCCCGCGTCGGGCTCTGTGCTGACAGCTTGGAGCCTGGAACCTGCTTCAGATTCTGTATCTCCCTCTCTCTCTGCCCGTCCCCCACTTGCACTCTGTCTCTGTCTCTCAAAAGTAAATAAACATTAAAAAAAACTTGGAAGAAAACATAGGACAAAAGCTTCTCAACATTGGATTTGGCAATGATTTCTTGAACACGACACTAAAGGGACAGGTAACAAAAGAAAAAATAGACACTTTGGACTCTATAAATATTGGACACTACAAAAACTTAAACATTTTGTGCTTCAAAAGACACTCTCCACAGAGTAAAAAGGAAACCCACAGAACGGAAGAGAATATTTGCAAATCATATATCTGATAAGCGGTTTCTAGCCAGAATAAATACAGAACTTCTAAAACTCAGCAACAACAACGACCAACCCAATTCAAAAATGGGCAAAGGGCTTGCGTGGGCATTCTCCCACAGAAGATATACAAACGGCCTATCAGCACATGAAAAGACGTCCCACATCACAAATTGTCAGGGAAATGTAAGTCAAACCTACAATGAGACACTACCATATACCCATTAGGATAGCTACCCCGAAAACAACAAAGCAAAGCAAAACAAAACCCACAAAACAAGTGTCGGTGAGGATGTGGACAAATCGGAACCCCTGTGCACGCTGGGGAGTGCAAATGGTGCAGCCGCTATGGAAAACAGTGTGGTGGTTCCTCAAATAACTAAGAATAGAATTAACCACATCATCTTGAAATCCCATTTCTGAGTATTTACCCACGAGAACCGAGGGCGGGGTCTTGAAGAGAGACCTGTGCACCCACGTCCACGGCACCATTATTCACAGTAGCCAAAAGGTGGAAGCAACCTAAGTCTTCCGTTGGCTAGTGAATGGATGAGCTAGATGTGGGATGCGAATACAGTGGAATATTATTCAGCTTTAAAAAGGAAGAAAATTGTGCGATACGCTACAGCATGGATGGACCCTGAGGACATTATGCTAAGTGAAATAAGCCAGTCACCCAAAGACAAAGGCTGTGTGGTTCTACTTATATGAGGCGCTGAGAATAGTCAAAATCATAGAGACAAGGAAATAGAAGGGTGGTTGGCAGGGGTTGGGGGGAGGGGAGCATGGGGCTTGCTTAATGGGTACAGAGTTTCAGTTTTACAAAACGAAAGGAGTTATGGGGATGGATGGTGGTGGCGGCTGTACAATACCATGAATGTACTTAACGCCACTGACTGTACCATTAAAAATGGTTAAGATGGTAAAATATATGTTACGTGTATTTCATCACAATTTTTTTAAGTGAAAAAAAAAAGGGAGGCTTGGGAGAGATGGCTGGGAGGGGTGGGGAAGGAGAGGGAGCTCCCAAGGCTCAGGTGGCGCTGACAGTGGGGTGGGGAAATCACGCAGGTGCTCCACCACATGGAATGTTTAACAGAAGCTGGAGGAATGCAATTTCAGGGGTGCTAAAGAAAAAGTTTCCATAACGAGTGGTGTCCAGAATAGGTAACAGTTCAAAGATTCGAAGTCTAGATGTCACTGATATGCGCCAGACCTTGCTGTCGATGAGTGCGTAGACAAAGCCACGATGACACCATACCCAGGGGTCTACGCTTCAGCCAGAATCATTCAACCAAATGCTCCTGAAGCCCCTCTTCGGGTGTGGTCGTGACTATATGCAGCTGCACTATCCGTGTCCATCTGCCCTGGGGTGAGCTTACTTTCTTTCTTAGGCAAGGTTCTGGGACGTGGTGCGGTAGTGGTAGCGTGGCGGGGGGTGGGGGGTGTTGTGTCACCAATAACCAGGGCGCTCTGCGGCAAATCGCCTGTCTCTCAGGGCCCTGGTGGGTACGGTCCTCTGCTCCTCTTCTCTCCTGCTGGGTGTGGGCCCACGGTCCGCTTAAATCAACAGCTCATGTTCTCAAACACACCCCTACACTGTACATTTCACATGTCAGCTGTCAACAGTTTTGGACGTGGCGTGAGAGCATCTTACATATTTGAAATTTCAAACGTCCTGGGCGAGTCTTACACGGAGAGTCCGTGGATGGTCATCGCTTCTTGAAAGAGCCTGGACAATAGTCTGTATTTCTGTTGTGTAAGGAGTTACTAAATGTTTTAATGATAAATGGATAGCGTCTTAGAGCTATCTCTTGTCCTGAAAATATAGGATCCCTCGAGAAAACTATCCTACTCACTACAGCTGGAGTGTGCAATGTATGTAGTCGTTCTCCTGTTGCAAGCCCCCAGGCTAAGGAGCTAACCCTGCGGGGACTCCGGAGGGAACAGAGAGGGATCTGAGCTTTTCATCCTTGAGATGAGCCCTCATGCACAGTCGGTGGGAATGTAAATAGGTACAGCCGCTGTGGAAAACGGTAGGCAGGTTCCTCAGAAAATTAAAAATAAGGCTACCCTATGACCCAGCGATTCCACTATTGGGTATTTACCCAGAGGGAATGAACATACTAACTTGAAAACATACACGCACCCTATATTCGTTGCAGCGGTATTCACAAGAGCAAGTGTAGGGAAGCAATCCAAATGTTCAATCATGACGAATTATAAAGAAGATGTGATGTAGAATATAGATACAGATATAATGGAATATCACTCAGCCATAAAAAAGAATGAGGTTCTGCCATTTGCAACAGCATGAATGGACCTAGAGGGTATTATGCTGGTGATATAAATCAGACAGAGAAAGACATCTACTATATGATTTCACTTACCTGTAGAATCTAAAAACAAAACCAAGGGACAAACAATAGACTCAAACACAGAGAACAAACTGGTGATTGCCAGAGGGGAAGTAACGGGGGTGGTGCTGAAACAGATAAAAGGGATTAAGAGGCACAAACTTCCAGTTACGAAATAAAGAAATCAGGGAAATGAGGGGCACCTGGGGGGGCTCAGTCAGTTGCGTGTCTGACTCTTGATTGGGGTCAGGCTGGTGAGATTGAGCCCCATGTTGGGCTCTGCGCGGACAGCGTGGAGCCTGTTTGGGATTCTCTCTCTGCCCCTTCCCCGCTGCCGTGCACTCTCTCAAAATAAATAAACTTAAAAATAATACTATGTACGTTTCCAAGGACATGTGTCCCATTCATCAGACTTGGTGACTTTGGAAGAGAGGGAAACGTGAGTGGGGACGGAGTAGGGTGGAAAAAGGAGAAACATAACACGAGACAATAAAAGGCTTTGTGTGGACAGGGATTTGATGAACCAACTCCGTGCCCCTGAGATTCCCACCCCGACCCCAAATATAGGCTTTCCCTTTGCTCACATCCAGTCAGACTGAGGGATTTGCAGGACACTCAGGGCTTAGGACAGCTGTATTCTGAGTATCTTACACATGGTGGGTGTGGCGACCGTTACCTTCAATATGTACACTCCTCTTACTCCTTAATAATCCACTCCCCGTCCTCCTTTGTGGGCGGGCGTGTTTTTGTGACTCGTTTCTGGTGAGTGTTGGACGGGGCTTCTGGCAAGGCTAGTGAAGAGGGAGGAGGCATGCGCCATTTCACCGCCTCCTCTACTCCTGGCTCGGGACATTGCCGCGGTGGTTGGTACCGTGGTGGCCATCTGGAACCAGGAACCAGCTTTAAGGCTGTAAAGCACATGCCTCGAAAGATAGGAGCCGATACCCTGATGATCCATGAGACCTCGACGACTCAGACCTGGTCTTCTTTTCTGGGAGAGCGGAACACACTTCTGTCACGTGTAAAACGTTGTTGTTCGGGATTTCTTCTATTACATGGAGCCAGATAGTTTCCTAACTGATAAGGTGGATTCTGAGTAGAGGTCGATTTGGAGATAATTTCATTTTTCTTGGCCGGTCATGTCTTGGAAGAAAGGTTTCCTGGAAATACTTTTAAAAACGCCCGCTGCTTTTTCATCTGTTTGGCATCTTCAAAGGGTAGTAGTTATACCTTTGTTGCGATGTGTTTTAATTTGGGGGATCTTTTTCAATTACAGGAGAATCATATCAAATAAAGTATAAAATGATCTGGATTTGACTTTGAGGCAAAGCAGGGGTTTGGCAGCAAGCCCACATGACACAGCTTCAGATTTCCGCCCAGAGATGGAGATACCTTGTTATACACACTTCAGGCGGACGTGATCTCAGGGGCAGGCACCTTGGCTGATGGACACCTGCCAACTGGTCTGCTAATGAAGGCAGAGCTCCAAGAAAGTACTTACATGAATTCGATTACTAAGCACAGCGACCGGATGAATAGACAGTCTATAAGGACTAGATGTAATCTGTGGACTAAAAACCTCCTGACTGAAGGGGGCCTGACTTTACTAACTGGTGCTTTTCTTCCTCTTCATTTTGCATCTTTTGATTCCTTTGAGTTTGTCCAGACCTTTTCTGGGCTTAAGGAAACGGGTTGGGCAACCTTAGAGAAATGTATTTAATTAGTCTTGGTGATGGTGGCGGCTCTTGTTAAGCCAGGAAGTATCTGGAATTTAAAAGCTTGAAGTGACTCGCTGGACCATTGTCCTCAGAATCAGACTCATCAGTACTCTCTGCTGCAGACAAAGCTCTTCTTTTCTGGGCTTGCAATTTGAGATCTCTTTTGGCTTAGCAATTTATATTCTCCCAGATGTAATTTTATTTAAAAAATAATTTGCATATGCTTCCTTGTTACAAAAGAAATACCTGCTAAAAAAATGCCTGGAACTAAACTCAATGTCAGGCAAGTAAAAACAAAATAAAAAACAAAGCTAGAACATTGACAATCCCATCTACCTAGAGACAACCATTTTTAACCCGTTGGTGTGTATCTTTTCACACCCTCCTTCTCTACACTGTGTGGTGTGTTTGTGCATGAATTTTAACGACAGGGCACTGAAATACAGTTTAACAAGTATAAAGGCAGTAATTAACGAGATAAAAAACAAAAACCAGTATGTTTGATTGGCATAGCCAAAGGCTTATTCTTGAAGGCACTGGCAAAATAGATCTTTGTTGGTCTCATCTAGGGGAAACAAGAGAAACACACGCGAGTGAACAACATTTGAGATAAGAACAGGGATGTAACTAGACAGATGGAGGTTACAAATGTAAGAGAACATGATGTTTGTAAACGTGTAAGGATGCTGCCAAAAAGCTTCTGGGAAATTGCTTGGCGACTAGTGGAAGCAGTCTATTAACAATGAGGCATCCACTCCATTTAATTTGGGCACGTTTGTTTAAGATCAAGGTCCCAGGTGTGGCCCTGGGCAGGGAGGTGATGCACAGGGAAGGTGGGGACTATGGAATGGAGGCCAAGGACTGGGGACAGTTTGGCCACACGGAGGTGATTGTTCATGCACGATTAGACAGATCTGCACATGCTCTTTAATGCTCATGATGTATTACGTCCAAACCCCATCTTCAACAGCCTAAAAGGGTTCACATTCTTCATTAGCAAAGAAATTACAGACCAAACTCTTGAATCATTTGCAGCCATTTTTTATTCCAAACATGTACTTTTGTAAACCTGCATTTCCCTAACAGTGCAAGTGAATTAGAAGTGACCGCATAGACTTTAATACACTTTTAATGACTTTGTGAGGAGGAACACCCCTCCCACCAAAATTCCTCAGTGGAAATGTACATGGAGGCATCAGTCAAGTTCTGGAAGTGAAGTTAGCGTGGGTGTCTGCCATGCAATTAATCACTCTTAAAGCTTTTAAACTCACGCTGCCCATCACACCGTGCACATTAGAAAAAAACACCAAAACAACAAAGTCTGAAATCTAGACCATTGTGCTATAAAGCATTGCACCATGTAGGAAATTTGTTCATTATTCCCCCAATGTGCTGAAAGTCAGAAGACATTCTAGAAGGTTCATCTTGGCCCTAGTGGCTCTGCATCCTCCCTTCAGCCATTCTTTGTTTCAGAAATATCATCCACTGCGTATACCATTGCTCCATACAGCAGAACAACATATTGCTTAAACCCCTGCACATTGGAGCACTTCTGAAATGACACCACTTTCTGCCTTTTGTCTGCCAAAGGGCCATTTCCCCGACATGACAATCCTTTGCGGTGCCTCCAAATTTCCGGAAGTCTGGGTCAGGTGCATGTGGGTTTCACCGGATGCCCATTTCATATGTAACCTATGTGTAACTGCATTCCCCTGGCCGTAATGTCTTTTCCAAAAATAACAGTAGCAGAATAGCCTTTAAAAAGCGACTCTGCTAGGGATTTAACAGGGAGCATACAGCACACGTATCACTTGGGGGATCTACCGTACTTCTGCGTGGAAAACAGGTCCCCGATATTCTTGGGAGGCCTGCTGGGTTTCTGTTTGTTCTTAACTCCCTTGCCTTGGGCTCAAAGACTGTAGGCTATGTGTGACTTGGTGAAAGAGGACTTTCTAGTGGATTTTCTACAACAGTCCCCAAACTTCAGAATCCTCCTGGTGATGCTGATGGAGTTAAGAGCTGACGGAGGGAGTGGACTCCTGCTGTGTGCCTGTCAGTCACCATAAAGCCGGTGGACCCACTCCCTGCTGCTGGAATCTCCTTATTCCCGAACCTCGTGGCCTCTTTTTGGCAACAGGTCTAGAGCTCACTCTTCGGATATTCCCAACTCATAAGTCCCATGTCAATTGAGCAGAAGTCAATCATTCTTGAAAAGAGGGCACTATTTTCCTCAATTTTTACAAAGGTCCTTTATCATATTTAAAGTGTCTCAATCTTTCTGTCAGTTAAAACCATACTGAATACATAACTGAAAGCTGAAGCCGACTGACTAATGCTGTGTAAGAATATCTGATCGGATTCCACACTGAACCCAGAGAAGCAGGAAGGTTTGAAACCGGAATGCACTGTGGGCTTGCAAAAGAATATTCTGGAGAAGTTACACAGATGCCATTCACCCTGTCTGCTCGCCCCCGAGAGCCCATTGAGAGCTTTTGAGCTGGGGTGGAGCTGGCTCAACGCCCAGCTGAGGGAGGACTCACAATGGGCTTGGCTTCTTTGTCACCGCGTAGAACGGCTAACTTCCTGCTCGCTGTCGCCCCACCTGCTCCTCAGCACCATCAGACGTGCAGAGGCACCAGCCTTCCCCAGACTGGTTCCTGGGGTGGCTGTCAGTGCGTGCTCCTGGTGAGGCCAAGTACAAAAACAAAACAAAACAAAACAAGACAAAACAAAACTGCCTTACGAAGTCTTAGTGATCTCCTGAGTCTATGTGGGTCTACTGTTCAGAACCAGCAGAGGCCACCAGGTCCTGGCTCTGAGACCGTCCCCGGAACAGGATGAATCATCCTCTACGCCGTCACCAGCACGCCTGCACCCCTTGCAAGGCAGCTGGTTAGGGGCTATAAATGCATTTGTTTAGCACCTCACAACCTCGAATGGCTTATGAAAAGGACAGCATGATGCTAAGGGCAAGAGTCCATTGAGGGAAAGCTGCACATCGGGTCTCCCAAAGGGGACCCTCCATACGCCTCTTGCAGGAAGGTCTGGCTCTCCAGTGCCGTGTCCATGGGGAGCCCAGCACGTAGCACAGCTCCTGACGCACCGCTTGAGTGTCCTTTCAATGAGGGACTAAGGCCCACTCAAACCTGCCCTGATTACTTCTGATGAAAGTCACAGGGGAGCTCTGAGGACTGGTTTCTCCGACTGCATCTGCCTAGTAGTTGCCCCTGTGTCTCTGTCCCTCTGTGAGAAGCAACATCCCTGCCTTCATTCTAAGATCAGCCTGGCTCATGCCACTGACCCTCCGGCTCTGTCATCTAGTCCCTTAGCCACCACGAAGGGACACATGATACATTCATTGTCTTCCTGCAGCAGAGTCAATGCAGACACCAGAAACGAAAAGACGCTTCTGTTCCGCCCCAGGTGCCCAGCTGTCCAGCATCCTCATGATTTGGCCCAAACGTTGGATATCTTTCCAAGTATTAGCCACGTCTGTGCGTAGAAAAACCTGTTTCCTCTGAGGCTGAGTTCTGTGTCTTTGCAACAATGTTCGCAGACCCCCCCTCCCCCACCGGCATGGGAGCTTTCTGTAAACAAGGCCCTGCAAGACCCCTCGCCTTGTTTCTTGTTCCGTTCCCATTTGCTACCATCTCTTATGTACCTGGGGCTTCAGCGGGCTGTACTAAGCCATTAAGGACTCTTCGTCAGACCCTGTTCTTAGCCACGTGTTTTTTTCCTCTCATCAGAAGGTCTGTGGCGACACCAGCCAGGGCTGCGGCCAGTTACTAGTGTTGGCTGCGGTCCAGGCGCTGCGCTGGGCACACTACACGCATCATCTCATTGCCCTTTTAGACAATCACATTGCACTCAAAACTGTGTGTGTCTGCTGATAAACACCGGCAAACAGGGAGCCTGGAACTGAAGGCCACAACTCAGCACTGACATGCGCAGAGGGCGGGGAGGACGCTGGCCCGATGCCTGGATCCCAGTGCATTCTTTTTCACATCATTTCTGCATGCCTCCCCGGGCCGGGGGTGCATTTGCGGCGCTCCCGCAGAGGACCGCCTCTGGGCTGTTGGAGCCGTTCTGCCCGCAGGAACTGAGAGTGGGAAATTTATCGCTCTCCTGGGTGCAAGGATGCGAAAGCTCAGCTCTGAGCCATAACGTACCCTCCAGAGCTCCCTGTAGGATCAGGCTGAAGCTACCCTCCTCGGGATGGCCTCTGACATGGCACCCTTGCCTGGCTTCCTCCCCTTCCCTGTCCTGCTTCCCTCACACCCTTACTGCTGACTCCTACGAGCAGAACACTACCTTATTCAGTTACCTGCATGCAAACCTTTGTACTGGAGTCTGCTTTTGGGGAACACTGTTTTACAAACTAAGGACAGGTTGAATGGTCATCTCTGGGAGGGAATCTGCCGTCACCATTGGCTGGGACAGCAAGCGTGGGAGGGGAAGTGGAGACCTCTGAACTCAAATTACTGTGAAAAGTCAACCCAGCGTTCAGACACAAGTCTCTGCTTGGTGAGCACTGACTTAGTCCGGGTGGTGCGTGGTCTCTGACGCATGGTGTTCGGGATGAGACGCCTTGCTGAGGTTTACCAGATGACCCAATGGCCTTGCTCCAAGCTCTCCTCCATCATTCCGAGTAGACGGAGGGGGTGATGTCGGCCGGGTAGATGATGCGGAGCAGACGCGTGCTAGGATCAGGCTTTTCCATCCAAATCCCTGCTGGAAATCTTCCAATGCAAGGTACATATGAAAAACCGCTTATAGTTCTTTAGCACATTACTTCAGACTTGACTCCAGGAAACAAAGATGCGAATTGTCTCAGGGTCTCACCGCAACCAGTGGCGTCGCCTGCTTGGTGGATTCATCACCCGAGGTTTCTTCGTATCATTTTATCTGCAAGTCTCTTTTAACGGCAAGTTCCAAAGTACGATCAGATTTTTTATCCTTTAAAAATTTGTATGAATGCGCATGTATTTCCAAGGTTTCAGCCCAGATATCAGTGCTTGAGTGAATTATAGAACTATTTAATAGAAATAATAAAACATCGATACAAATATAAAGACATAATCAGTATAAAAGGCTTATATTTATAAAAATACTTTTACGTCAGTTTTCCCCTGAGGGTTGGCCACGCACGTCGCATCCATAAATACCGCTCAGCTCTGTGGCTCGCTCTCTGAAGTTCGGAGTTCATCTTTCAGAAGAAACAGGTGGTGGCCCCAGTCATGGGACCTGGCCAGGGCGCTGCCTCAGGGTGGCTCCCGGGCTTGACAAGATGAGGAAGAGAACAGCATCAGTGGGGCCTCCGAAAAATCTGGAGAAGATTCTTTCTTCCAAATATGGAAGATACAAAGATCAAGGACGACAGGCGATTGACTGGGGCACGTGACTGGTGTGACTGGTCACTGGTTTTTCTGCGCCCAGTCCCAACTGTCTTCGTTCTCTTTCCGGTTTTTCTCAGCCTCAATAATTTCTTTGTACCTTCGGCGAAAGAAGCCCATCTAAAAGGCAGAAAGAGGAGAAGCCGGGTTAGAATGCGGGAGAATCAGCCCTCGGTTCCAAGGCGGCCTGGGGGCGGGGGGAGCAGGCATGCCCTGAACTCCCAGCGCTGGGAAGGCTTGGAAAACCCCTCAGATTAGACCGATTTAGGAAAAGCATTATTGCGGAGCCACTTTTCAAAATGCACAGACTTCCTGCAGGTTATCTGATGACTGTTCCTTGTAAAGTGCTTTCGGTGAAGTGTTTCCTGAACGGTGTCCCGGGGCGCCCTAGTCACTGGTTACTCAAAGCCATTTGGGAGTTAAACAGGTTTTGCAGTCAAATGAGTTTGGGAGATGCTGCATTCTTTCTTCCTTTAAAAATTTTTTTTAAATATTTGTTTATTTTTGAGAGAGTGAGACAGAACGTGCACTGGGGAGGGGCAGAGAGAGCGGGAGACACAGAATCCGAAGCAGGCGCCAGGCCCTGAGCTGTCAGCACAGAGCCCGGCGCGGGGCTCAGACTCACAAACCTCGAGATCATGACCTGAGCTGAAGTCTTCTGCTTGGCCAACTGAGCCCCCCAGGCGTGAGATCATGAACCTGAGCCGAAGTCAGACGCTCAACTGACGGAGCCCCCCAGGCGCCTTCTTCCTTTAAGACATATGTAACGTACAGTAGAAAGTCAAGGATCTAATAAACCCTTAGTAAAGGATCCAAGAAACTCATGGACTTGACGCTTCCTGAGCTCATTTGGCTTTTGGTAAACCCACCACTATCCTGGGAGACGTTAGCCATCGCGGGGTAATTGATAAATACTGCTCTCACAGAACAGCCTTTTAAAAGTGTCTGTCGGTCTGCATTCTACCTTGCTGTTCTTCTAGATCTTTCTCTGAAGCCTACCAAACATGCAGTACCTGCACCACAGCCGGCAGCGTGAACTCCCCTAACGCTGGCGTCTCGCCCGCTCCAGGATGGCAGTTCCTTTTAGCTTAGTTCTGGAAAGACCTTCCCCTCTGACGTCTTATAGCTTTTCCCATCCGGGAAGACGAGTTTCTAGGTTTTGTCACACAGGCATCGCAGACACGACTACCAGATATGCAAGCAATTTTTGCCGCCCAGAGCTGACCTCCTCCCCTGGCATGTCTTGTCCGGCATTCGTGGCCACGGTTTCTGATGACAGACCTCCCTCCCAGCCTCTGCCCTTAAACACGGCCCGCTGGAGCCGGGCACTCCGGCTCCCTCTCTTCTTGGCTGTGACGCCCCTCAGGTGCCTGACCTACCGGAGTTTCCCCGATGGAACTTGCTGGAAGCGGTAGCCAGCCTTACCACGTCTTCGGGGCTTCCTTCTCTTTTCCTCTCTCACTTCCCTGCTGTGATCGGGGCTTCCTGAGGTCACCTTGCAAACGAACGACCTGCCCCCAAAGCCCCGTTCCAATCCCCTGGAACGGAGGAATTCGGACGGCCACACACGTTCCGTCTGGTGTTGGCGAGTCTGCCGTCCGGCAGGTTTGTGGTTCCGCACTGTCGTGAGCCCGGAACTCCCGTGGCCAGGTTTGAACGCGCTCGCGACCGGCGATTTCCGCAGTGTCCCGCCAGGAGTGAATCCGCAGCCCGCGCCGAGGGGATCATCAGGGAGCCCCGCTCTCCCCGGCACGTCCACTCCTCTGCTGTCTGCGCCTTCCCCGTGAGCCGAGCATCCGCGGTCATCCTGCCCCCGCAGTCGGAGTCCCTGCCCCCGGAGAAGGGGCTGGCTGGCCTCGCTGGACGGGAGAGCGGTCAAGAGCGCCGCCAGGAAACCTCTCCGGATGGCCAGGGGGGCCTGGGAGTGACTCTGAGTGCGGTCACTGATGCAAGCTGAGTGACTGGGAAGATCTCTTAGAACAACTGCCAAGGGTTTGGGGCCCTGAGCGTCAGTCCCCGCAGCCAACTTTGTGGACAGACGCTGAGCTCCTAGTGTTTTCCGCCCTGGAGGGTTCTTCGCAGCATAAGACGATCCGCCAGGACCCCACGTTCTGACCCTCCCCTCCACCCCTCAACCCTCTGCCCACACACATTTTTCTCTCCTTAACTCTCCATCACCTTCTCCCCTCTGCAAGGAATGTGGAATCGGGGCTTGGCCTGGATGTTCTGGAAAAAGGCCACTGTCAAGGCCCTCAGAGCACGCCTACAGAAGGTCAGAAGAGCGACCCAAGACTTACTGGAAATGTCCAAGAAGTTCCTGCTTGAAATGCCGTCTTTAAGATAAAGATGTGGTTGCCTGAGCACCTTCTGTGCTAAGGACATAATCACGAGAGTAAGGCTGGACGCACGCGGACGTACGGGCCCTGAGCACAGAACTCTGCCTGCTGACGCTGTGATGCTTCCCTAACCCCGGACCACTCACTTTCACTTCCAGAGAAGCAGCTCATCTCTAATCAGGCGGAATTCCAATGGCTCCCTCAGTATCTTTCGCATTTGTCTTAAGTCTGAGGACTCCTCGGAGGTAGGATTTGTGCCTTTTGTCCCCGGAGCTCAGCTTATCACCTGAACCTGGCAGCAGTCATCAGCTGCAAAAACTCCCACAATCCTCCATCCCCGCATCCTGGCCCCTTACCACGTGACTCCGTGGTAGTTCCCATCACGAGGTGGGGGCTGGCTCCCAGCCCTTGAATCTGCACCGTGACTTGTTCTGGAAATTGGATGCAGTGGAGGTGATGCCATGTCGGTTCCCCGCGTGGGCCTCACTAGGCCTCTCGCACTTCCCCTTGCCTTCTGGAACGCTGCCCAGCCTCCATGAGTTTGGTCTAGGGGAGAGCGCGCTCGGCGGAGGCCCTTGGAGACGAGCCAGCCCCCAGCGGCCTGCAGGTGCAGACACGAGTCCACCTGAGGCCAGAGGAACCCCAGTGGAGCTCGGCCCGACCACAGACTTGTGAGCCCCAGATAGGCCTGCCGCTTTTAAGCCATTAAACTTTGGGACGGTTTGTTACGCAGCATGAGTTAACCGACAGCACTCCGTATTCGCTGTCTGACTCACTGAATGACTCCACACTCGCAGGGGCAGCTGGTAGGGTCTAGACCGAGGAGCATCACTGTGCCTTGTCCTGCTGAGCAGACTTTTCTCGTTCGTCTCCAAGCAGGACAAAAGTCGGCTCGCTTTCTCGGAGCTGTGCCCGCATCAGGATTTGAAATAGAGCGTGCAAGCAAGCTAGCAGGGGTTTAGAGCACCCGGATGCACTGTCCCACGTGGCTTCCGGGTGCTCCTGTTTGAGGGTCACGCCTGTGAGCAGTGAGGTGAAGGCACCGTCGTCTCCTGCAGAGCGTCCAGAAGCAAGCTCGTTTCTCTCAAGCAGAGTGGTCAGCTTCAGCGCTAAGAATCACCCTCTGCCCCTGGAATGACTGTAACGCTGCTCTCAGAAACAGCCTTGCAAGCTCTACGTCCCGCTCCGACGCCACAGGGTTTCAAGAGCCCCGTGCCCGACACGACCTGGGTGTAGTCTCTCCGACGGAAGGCTGGAGCCGCCCCTCGAGTCTGCCCTCCTTCTGCGCAGCCCAAACACCATTGCTTAAAACACAGTCCACTCATGGCGAGGGAGCTGGGTACAGCGGTGCAGGCTGTGCACTGTGTAAAGGGGGCGGTGCCCTCACATCATGGAGATCTTGGACGCGTGAATTTATTACAACGATCTCCCAGCAGATGGCAGTAGAGTGTCTTCCCCCCACCCCCACCCCCACCCCCACCCAAATCCGCAGGGCTTCTGAGTTTTCTAAAGGACTGGAGTAGTGTTTGGACGAAGGGGCTCCGCTTACTAGTTTGTACAAAGGTGCGACGTAGTCCCGTGGCGGCTCCGTCAAAGTAATGTTGTTTACACGACAAGCTAATTCCGTGTCACAAAAAGAGAGCATCACCTCTGTGCTTCTGTTCAGAGCCTCGTTTTGGCTTTTGATATGGACCCCAAAGCCCAGGCTCTGAGCAGTGGTCCCCCGACACCTGTGTCACAGCAGGCCTGCCGCTGCCACCGGACCTCCCCAGAGGCGTACGGGAGGCGCGTGGCAGAGGGAGCCCGGAGTCCCGATGACCGCTCTCGCTCCACTCCCCGCGGCCTGGGCCGCGGGTGAGGGCATTTTCTGGCTCTGCCTGAGAGGCCCGTGGCACTCTCAGACCTCCGCGCGGGCCCAGCGGCCGCTTTCCGCGCTGGTCCCCAGAGCAAACTCGGGGCTGCAGAGGCCGCAGGGCACACGGCTGGGTGCACCCAGGGCTCACACGGGAGGCCCAAGGCACAGAGGTCTGGTCTGACGACGACTGTTTCCAAGGACTTTCTGGAGGTTTTGGGACAACCGCATCTTCCATTTTTATGGTAAAGTATGGACGAACATAAAGAATTATAAAATTCTTAGAACGAAGAAGACAAGTCGAGACTTGAAGACGCTTCTCTCGTGCGGCCGGCCTTCCTTGCCGGCTCCCTCCGTTAGTGCCCACGGTCGCTTCGGGGGAAATGCCGGAGAAGCGCCGGGCAAACCCGTGTGGGCTGCCGGTGGGAGGCGACTCGTGATTCCGCAGCCCCACCATCCATTCCCGTCCAGTGGGGTCAACGTTGTCCGGCACTTTTTTTTCTGGAACCTTCCAGGGCTTGCTTTGCCACTTGAAGGGCAAAAGGCTGTGTTTCCAGCAGTTCTGTCTGTAGCGGCGGAAACGTCCGTGGAAACCCTCGAGGGGGACGCGGGCCAAGTCTGCGCGGCTGCCGACGGAGGCGGTGGGATGCTCTCTGGCTGTCTGTCCGCGCCGGTCCTGACTGGTGGCCGCCCGCAGCCCCGGGGAGCGTCTGCTTGGGCCCCGGACAGACCTACACCATTTTCTGATACACCTTCTATCACGAACCTCCCAGGAAACAACTAGGGAAACGGCAGATTTCCTCGGAACAGCCCTCGTCAGGGAGGCGTTGTGGGAGGCTGGAGGCCCAGAGGACAGAAGGCCTGACCACGTTTTGGGGTCTGCACCAGCCTCTTCCTTCCCAGCCCACTTCGGGGTGAGTGAGGGACCAAGTGGCACAAATCCACGGTGTCCGGGCTCCTGCGAGAGCCCCACCCCCGCCTTCCCCAGCCCGTGGGTGGCGTCCCGGGCAGCCGTTGCGAGGACCGAGGTCACACTCCTTCCTTGGACTCGCTCGGGCCTGCTGTTTACGGTCGCTCCGGTTACCCGACTATTTACACAGCACGTCTGTGTCTGGAGACGTCGACAGGGCAACATCAGCCCAATATTTACTCCAAGCGTAAGTAGGTCCCCACGGAATGTCTCTGGCACGTGGTTTTGAGTGACGCAGCACGAAGGGTGCTCGTGCGGGGATGAGTTCTCACAGCCCGGTTGGGGGGAAGGTGACACCCCCATGGCCCCCGGAGGGGCAGCTAAACCTCGCACATTCGCTGAGGCATTTCATAGACCTCCTTCTCGAAGTGTTTCTGCTTGAGGTCAGAAGTGCTGCTCTCAAACGAAAACCATGAGCCCAAAGCCAGCTCGGAGGCGGCAGCTCCGGGAGCAGGCCCAGCTGAGGGTGCGGAGCAGTGGGCTCCCCGGGGCTGGGGAAAGGGGAGGACGGGGGTGGGGGGAGGTCCCGGCCGTCTTGGGAGGGGACTGGCCACAGGGCCGGCGAGGCAGTGGCACGTCCCTTCGGTCCTGGCCACCTCGCCTTGCAAAAGGGGCAAAGGGGAGGGAGGGGAAAGGCTCCTTGAACGTGGAAGAGAAGGAGGCAGAGTGTTTCTCCTCCACCGAGGGGTGGCCTGTGTGTTTTGGCCAAGTGCCCAAGGGAGGGGGTGGGAGGCAGAGAGAAGCCGGGGGCCCTACATGCGGCGTTTTCTCCTAAAGGCAAAGTCTCCTGGTGTCTTCACGCTCTCGCCACTCGACTCAGAGGCTGGCTTAAGGAGCTGAAGGCGCTGCCCAAGTCCCACACCAAGTTGTCCTCTGAGCAACTATGCTTTCTTCTGTAAACGGGCCTTTGCGAGTGTCGAAGAGGCACGAGGCCCAGCCCGGGCAGGAGCTAAAGGAAAGGCGGGGGGACTCATTTGGCCTTTTCTCGTATTTCAAAGTTTTCTTCCTGCCTGGTGGCTTGGCACGCTCCCGGAATCCTCACACACAGTTTAAATTATGGCCCCAGTGTCTGCTCACGTCCCGGCTTGGGGAAAGTGGGTTCGGATCCGTTTCAGTACTTGAAGAAGGGTCTGGTTAGCTCCGGGCCCTCGCTGTGGATTTGGGGCTGGAGCCAGGGCCTGGGGAAGGCCCGGCGTCTGCCCAGCGTAGGCGGGGGCCTGGAGTCCCGCTCTGGAAGAGGCCGTTTGCTGTCCTGTAAGGGGTTCCTTTTAGATAAACACTCAGAGGAGCAGTGGCCGACGGGCGGGCCGGCCGCGCACAGTGACCTGCGGGAGGCTCGGCGGCCGGCAGCACAGCTCCTTGGCCGGGCCGGGTCCTTGCTCCAGCTGCGTGTGCTTGGTTCCACCACCACCTCTGGTCACTTAACCGCATTTCCCAGGAGTCTTCCAGACTGACTAAGGGCTCTTTCGATTAAAGCTGTCCTGTGGCCCAGAGCCTGTCGCCTAGTAGGGACGCGGTACTGTTTGCTGGGTGAAGGCACCCGTGGTCTCTCGAGGTGAACGCGCTGCCCCGCGGGCCTGTGAGTCACGGCCGCCTGCTTTGCTGTCTGCAGGCCACGCTGCCACCACACGTGTTCATGTGGCACTTTCCGGGGAATGGCCATGTTGGTCACATCGGCTTGAGGCGGTGGCAACAACCATAGGGAGCAACGGCAGGAGCCACTCGAAAGGGAACTTCGCGACATGTGGCCCCTCAAGGCAGAGGACTTGAGCACCGCCTAGCTGTTTTCAAAGGCCCTGAAGCACTCGCTGGTCAGCAGTAGAAACTGGGGACCACTTGGTGGCTTTCCCCTTGACAGGACTGGAGGGGAATCTATATGAACTGTGCCAATAAGCCCGAGCCCTGGAGATCTCCCCTGGAAGTTACATAGTAGGCTGCGTCTTAGTCCAACTAATCAATAGACTTCCAGGCACTGGATTGTCAATATGATATTGGATCTCAACTCACTATCCGTAAAGCATCGTTCTGAGGTTATAGACATAGGAATCACAGTTGACAAGAGGTCTGGAGGTGAAGTGTTAGGAACACGTAGGTCATTGAAATAATCCTACATTTTGTTTGCCATTTTCAGCCTCCTATAAAGTCATATTTAGTTAGTTGTTTAAGAAAGAAGATACTGGGGTACCTGGGTGGTTCAGTCAGTTGAGTGTCTGATTCTTGACTTCGGTTCAGGCCATGATCCCAGGGTTGTGAGATCGAGCCCTGTGTTGGGGCTTAAGATTCTCTCTCTCTCTCCCTCTGTCCCTCCCCCACTCATGCACGTGCATGCACGCACATTCTAAAAGAAAAAAGGGACGATATTTTTCATAAAGTCCCTCTGTCAACCTCCTTCTGCATTGTAGCCTTGCCCGAGGAGACTGCCCACTCGGAGTGCAGAGCGTATTCATGAATATTGCACCAAGATTTACTTTTATTCCCTTTTCCCCAAAGGAGCTCAGCTCAATCATGATCTCGCCTATGACACTATGGACAGAGGTGAGGTTTCCTCTACTTTAAAACAATCGCGACTTTGGAAGAGAAGATCGCGCATTTGCCTGTATTTCTGAACATCGTGAATGCGGCAGATGAAAGAAAGGCGGCCACAAGCCCTTTGCCACTCCTCCCTTTAAGATGTGGGGTCTGTTTCTCCTTCCTTGAATCTGGCTGCCGTGTGACTGCTTTGACCAACAGAGTGTGGTGGAATGACGCCACACCAGGTCCGGGCCCGCCAAGCCGCCATGTAGGAAGTCAGACCCCACCCCGGGAAGGTTCCAAGTCTACATGGAGAGAAAGCCGGGCTCGGGTGAGTCCACCCCCCCCATCCTCACCAAGGTGCCAGGAATGTGAGCAGGGCTGTCTAGGACTCCGCAGACCAGCCTGGCCACCAGGGAAATGCCACTGAGTGACCCCACTCAGTGTCACAGGGAGCAGAAGAATCACCCAGGCAAACCCTTCCCGCATTCCCGACCCACACATCTATCTGTAAGACAGAATGGCCCTCAACTTGGGGGCAGTTAGTGACACAGCAGCGGCTAAAAGGACAAGAGAAAAGCCCACAACGTGAGCAACAGTATCACCAGCAACCGTGAAACCCCAAAGGGGTGGATGCCTTTGGGGTACCTGTCTCAGGTGAGAGTCACCCCACCCCCACCCCGCCTGTCCTGAGTCTTCCCCCTTCCCTGGTCTGAGCTGTTTGGGCAGGCGGCAGACGCACGGCCCCAAGCTGGACCATCTTCTCCCCGCCTGCAGCCGCAGCCGCAGCGGTGGCCGTGTCTCCCCTAGACCTGGCGAGCTGGCAACCCGAGGCGGCTGACCAGTCTGTGGCGGGGGCTACAGGTCACTGAGATGAAGTGCGCAGGAGCGGTGGGGCCACCTGTTTTCTTCTGCGTGCGGAGAAGTGCGGAGAGGGAGGTCTGCCTGCGGAGAGCCTGATGCAGGCGTGCGGAGGGGCCGCGGGACAAAGGGAGTGAGGGAAAGGGGTTACCCGGCTTGCTTTCCGGACGCTTTCTGGGTCTGGATACGCACCTCTCCTTTGGGGTCTATGTGTGGCCTTGCATCCTTAGAATTCTTTCCTGCTTAAGTGGCTATGAATGGATTTCTGGGCTGGTTTTTTTTTTTTTTTTTTTTTTTTGCAAATGTAAAGAAGGGCCTTGGTGATGCCTGAGATCAGTATGTCCAGCTCCGGAAACGGAAGGGAAAGCCGGCCAGGCCCGTGGGGTGACAGGGATGTCCTTCTGTCGACCTTCCCCGTGCCGGGTGAGGGGGCTTGGGGGTGACTCGCGCCCAGTCCAGTCTCACGTAGGCACCACACACTCAGCACGCCCCACACCAAGCTGCTCCCCTTCCGGAATGCATTTGAATCCCACCTTCGTGCCTCTGGCTAAGGGAGACCATCCTCTGTCTAATGCTGTCAGAGTCGAGGTCGACGATCTCACTGCGGGCCCCTGCCCGCCCATGACACACCTCACAAGCTGCTCGCGCTCTCGCCTCCTCTCCCTTCTGTAGGGAATATCCATCTGCCCTTCCCTGCCTGGAGCACTCGACCCGCACCCACGGTCAGGCCTGGATGACACCTCATTTGTGAAATGTCCCCTGACTTTTCTCGGGCGCTTCTATGTGTTCAGCTCAGTGCTAAGCACTCTGCCCGCGTCCTCTCTATTGGGGTCTCCGTTTCACCGAGGAGGAAACTGCGGGTCACAGAGGGTGACTCTCCCCAGCCACACAGCTGGCAAGTGTGAGAGCCAGGTTCTTGGAGCACAGCTGTCGGTCTGCAAAGTCCTGCTCTCACCTCCCACATGGTGCTCTGTGGCCTTTTCATTCCCCCCCCTGGGGTGAGGGATTAACGGTACCTTCTTCTCAGTTTCCAGAGAAGTTTGCACACGCTTCTCACCCTCTATTACGTGTATGGTCTGTGTGCTAGACGGGGAAGCGTTCAAGGGCCGGGAGGAGTCACAATCACTGTTGTACCCAGGGACCTGCCCAGTGTCTGGTTCAAAGCAAATGTTCACTAAATGTGAGCTGAAATGAACTACTGCTCTTGGATGATGAGCAAAGTGCTTTCCCACTTTGGTGTCATTTACCGGCTTCCTTACAGGTGTTTTAGACCCTTCTCTTCCGCCTCATTAGCAATGAAAAGACCTTGTCTGGGGTAATGCCACCACCTGCCTGCCACCACTCTGCCCTCTCTCCCAGTCCATGGTAGAGGGTGGTGTCTGCCTTCTCGGGCCCTGGCCCTTTGGATCACACACAGCTGGGTGACATCAGGGTCCTGGCTACCCGGGACAGCCACCTCCTGCAACCTCATTCTTTAAACACAGCGGAAGCAAAGCTAAGTAGATGGCCAGTGGAGGAAGGCAAGAGCGTGTACACAGAGCTGGGACACACCCCTGAATGGCAGAGCCGAGGAGCGTGGCCAGAAGGAGGGCATTCCCACCATGAGCAGGAATGGGGCATGGCCACCACACTCCCCACTCGCTGTCCCCGGCTGGTCTCACGCATCCAGCCTTGGAGGACTTCCTGTCATCTAAAGAGCCCAGACAAAGGCAGAAGGAAGAAATACACACACACACACACACACACACACACACACACCCCAACCAAAGCTCTTACTGTCTTTTCAGATCCCAAACACTGAGCTGGCTTTGTTCTCTGCCTGCAGACCAGAGACTGTCCCGGCAGGAAGGATTTGGAGGAGAGAAGGGGGAGCTGAGAACTTATCTGGCCACGCAGATTAAACAAACAACACATTGGCAGATATTTTTTTTTAAAAAAAGGTACTATCCACTCCTGGCAAATATACAGGAAAATGGACACTTTTGATAATAGTGCTTGTGGGAGGGGAAAGGGTATAACCTTTCTAGAGGCAATTTGCAGGATGTAATAAAAGGCTTAAAGTAGGCATTTCCTCTGACTCGGTAATTCCATTCCTAGGGTTTCATCTTAAGTACATAATGAAGGATTTGTGCAAATATTTGGCTCTAAGGATATTCACTGTGGCTCCATTTAAAGGGGGTGTGAGGCCAGGAGCCACCTAGATTCCAGCATCGGGGGACAGGACGCGGGCGTGCAGGCACTGCAGCCTCATGGCCGTCCCGGACGTGGGTTTTTAACAACATGGAAAGATGGTCACAGGCTTGTGTTCGGGGCGGGAAGAAAAGGCTGAAAAAGAGTACATGGAATGTCTGAGAAGCATGGGGACATAAGATAAACTTATCTTCAAGGAATGTGCTCCATATATTTTTCTTCAGACCTCCAGAACTTTCTCAGGTGACGTAGCTCTACATGTAAAGCAATCAGCCCAACTGTCAACCTGAAGAATGTGTAATGAAAACACTGTGTTTCCTGTTTCTAGACTTCTTGGACGGAAGTATGTTTATCATGCTTTTTTCCCGGATGACTAATCGAACCCACTGTTTTAACTTTAGAGGTACTGTACCTCCAAGCATGTCATGCAGATTACTGGGAGGTTCAACATCCTACTCAAAAATAAGTAGATGCTACATCACTGCACAGAGAAGAAGGTCAGGAAGAGACTATACTATTCATCCCGGTTATTCTGAGATGTGGATTCCTGAGTGTTTTATACTTTTTTTCTTATTGACACGTTACAATGCCTGATCGATAAATACAAATTATTTTGTAATCCCAAAGAAACTAATTATTTGAATTTAAAGCAACCGCCCATGATGACGTAAGGGACTGTTTGCACCTGCATCTGCAACCGGGAACACCAGCGAGGCAGGGCTTTGGTGGCAACGAGGCCCAGCTACGGTCTGGTGCTATCCTAGGAGGTGGAGACACAAAGACCGACCGGGGACCCACGTACCTGGAACATCACGGCAGCAGAGGAGACGCACCTTCCCTGGAGGAGGGCTCTGGGGCTGTCACTGATGAGGACAGAGGCTCTGGAGCCAAGGGACTCCAGATCTCTGAGAGTGTGAGGCAAAGAGACCACCTCCGACTTGGGGTGAGGACACCCCTTTCTCCATGAGAAAGTGACAAGAGGCCAGGAGGAGGGACAGGTGCTCCCCGGCCAGGAAGCCCGCCAAGTTACCCCCTGGCTCCCCTGCAAAGGAACCACCAGGGGCTGGGAGAGCGGACCGCGCGGCTCCCCAGGCACAACTCTGGACTGTAGCTCATCTTAGTTGCCCGCGTCTTCGGGGCAAAAATCCTTCTCGCATTCCACATGGGAAAAGAACAAAGAATTGCTCGGCGGTTCCTTCGCCTGTTTTGTCTTCAAGCAAAGGGTGAGCCACCCCGGGCCCTGCTGTTCCTCCCGGGCTTCGGTTGTAGAGTCACGGTCCCCCCTTCCTGTTAGGACCGTGAGAAGGTAAGAACCGAGCGGGGCTCAGATTCTTACTGAATCTCGTTGCGAATGGCCTCAAGTGGCGCCAAGAGTCCATTCGAGCCTCAAGGGGACACTGACCTCGCTCCGCTGTCCCTGCACCATGAAGGATGTCCTAAAAGGCAACTTCTTTCTAGAGGCTCCTTGTGATGCAGGAGGGCTGGTCATCCAGGGGCGGGGGCTCCACGGGGCCCCGCAGTCACCAGACTCACCTTCCAGAGCAGGACAGCCAACAGCAGGAAGATGAGGATTCCCACCAGCAAACTTATGGCAATGATCCATCCCACGACATAGCCACGGGGCTCCAGGTTGTGCAAGGCTTCGAACACCACCTAGGAGGCAAAGCAGAAGGGGGAATGATTCTCAGATGGAAGTGCCCAGAGCACGACAGAGCCTAGCCTGCGCTGGACGTTTGGAGCGAACGACCGAGGAGTCCAGACTGTTGTTACCGAAGACTCTGTTCAGTTCTCTCCCGGTTGTAGACTGACAGATTTTTTGGTAGGGTCGGAAAAGACACTCGAAATCCAAGCCCCAGGTCTTGAAAGGGTGGTAACAAGTCTGACTTAAATATCATGAAGTGAACGTACGTGTGGTGAAAGTCTTAAAAGACACACTCTTCTCGATTCGGGCAACAGCAGCCTCCCTCGTATTATGGTTTTTGCAATGAAGGACGTGGGCGTGCCTCCGTGTAACACACTACTTCTCTCCGAGCGTTCAGCTCAAGGTGTAGCTCAGTGCAAGCATTTGATCGATGCCAGTTTCCTGACAGACTGTCGCTCCACAAGGGCTGGGACACCATCTGTCTCCGGTCTCATGGCAGTGGCTAGACCCTCCTGAAGGGCTGGCTCTGGTTTTCAATGGGAACCATATGCAATCCCCGCCCGTGCCTCAGTGAGGCAGGTTTCCCCAAGCTTTATGGAAACTCAGTGGTGTGCCGGAAGCGGCCTTCGGCCTCCAAGAGCCAAGTGTGTGCCTCTCTTCCTCACTCCACATCTAGGGACATCGCAGTCGTAGTCTGAAATGCAGTGTGAGCATTTACACTGCGGAAATTGGCAGACAAGTCAGGGGCCCCCACCCTCCTGCTGGAGAACTGACTGCTTGCCGTGTGTTAACTCAACACTAATTGTACCCTTTGGCTCTGCTTTAGCCCCACTGGTCACGGTGGGGTTTGGTTTTGTAGAATTCAAAGCATCCACTGTGTCCACTGCCCACTCAAGCTCGCTGCAGAGATGAAAATCCCAGCTCTGGGCCGTCATTGTTTCCCTCGGTGCCCAGCTGGCCCATCTCCCCATCTTTGTCCAAGCCGGGCCATCCACTCCTTGGGGAAAGCCTGTCTAAACCTAGGCGGATGCTGGAGGCCAGCTGAGTCTCCACCTTGGCCAGGAAGCTTCACGAATCATGGGAGCCCAGGGGTTCCCCACTCAAGCTGTATGGGGTGACTGGGCACAGTACTGACTTACAGTGACCAGCACCGTTTATGTCCCCTTTTAGGGCCTGGCCCCTAGCTACCTCTTCCCAAATGCTCCTGTGGGTCAGGCCCAGTGTTTCTCTTGTAATCTCCCGTCTACTTTACACAGCCACCCGATGAGGGATTCAACACCCGTTTTACAGAGGGGGACCATGGGGGCCCAGAGAGGACAAGCCTTTTGCTCTGGGCCATGTAGCTGAAGTACAGAGTCAGGATTTGAACTCAGGTACAGCCAGCCCCAACAGCCCAAATCTGAGCTTGGCAACACCACACCACTGAGTGCCTAGCTGACGGTGGCTCTTCTTAAAGACTACCTGTTAGTTAAATGGGTCAGTTGGTGACCAGACCCTGGTGATAAGAAGAGCAAAGGTGAGCGTCTCGATCTCACTGTGTCTGTTCCCGCGGCTGGAGTGGGGGGGAGGGGTGTGGGCCGGGGGGGAGGGGCTGGATGGCCATTCATGAGGCAGATGAGCTGCCACAGCTGCCCCTGTGGACCCTGAATCCAGATCATCTCAAAGAAAACCGGCCAGAGCAGAGACCCTCCCTTCCTACACGGGGGCAAATGAAAGAAAACTGCCTGCACACATAGTAGTCATTCTGGGAATGGAAAGGAGGCCTCTTTGCTGTATACACTCACTGGCTACGTGACCTTGGCCAAGGTACTTCACCTCTCCGAGCCCCATTTCTCTCATCTGCAAAATAGGGGTAAAGCAGCACCCCTGCAGAGCATTGACAGGGCTAATACACACGGAGCCGCGAGCACAGCACCTGTCAGAACCCAACTCTGACACATGGAAGGTGATTTTCCCATCATTGCCGGCAGGGAGATATTTTTTGAGGTTATGCATGGTTGGCTACTTTTCAATTTTTAAAAACTATTTACTGATGTCTAATATCCGTAGAGAAAAGTGAACACAACCCAAGGAGACAGCTCACTGACGTCTTATCCAATGCATGCTAAGCACACACGTGCAACCAGCACCCAGAATAAGACACAGAACATGACCAGGACCCCCCAAGTCCCCTTTGCACGCCTTTCCTAACACCCCCATCAAGGGTAACCGTGACCCTGACTTCGAAGGGCCTGGATGAGCTGCACCTGCTCTCGTCCTCGGCACACCTGAAGGGCACAGCATGAGCTCCTGCGTCTGGCTCCTTTCTCTCAACATTGTGTTTGGGGGGATTCCTCCAGGCTGTAACGTGTATCCTCGCTGCCAAACAATACCGCACTGTGTGAATACACCACAACCTGTGTGTCCATCCCGGCCCTGTAGGGGCTGTCACAAAGCGTGGTTTTCAGACACTGAGCTCTCCTGAAAGGGTGGGAGGTAGTAGGGCAGAAATGGGCTCTGAAGTCTGTCATCATACGCCCATTTTCAATCTGGTTCAGGCTAGAGATTCACATCTGTAAAGACAGATTCATGCCTTTGGGTTCTTGCCCCTAGAAGGCTGTGGATGGAGTCACCCCCACATTCAGAATCTCTCATGGTGTCCTGCACCGATGAGCCTTGAGGGACTGTGGCCGACAGGTATGACCTTAGACAGCCAAGTTTCCGCCCTCCGCTTCCTCCTCTGTGAAATGGGGGTCTGCAAGGGAAAATCAGATAGTGTTGTGAAAGTTCCCCGCGCGTGGTCATCGAACACAAGTCTGCCGAAACTTCTCGTCGACAGAGAGTTGCTGAGACAGGCTGGGAGCTCAGCCCCTCCGTGTCAGAAATCTACGTCCTGGCAAAGCCACGCCGGAGGTCTGGTTTTGTGGATACAGACACAGTTAAGAGTATCCACAGCAGTTTAGTCTAGCAAATTCCACAAGAATGCCCTGTCACTTCGCCGGAATGTGTGTTTAATCCTTTCTTATTTTTAGTGATGCCGTCCGTCTTCTTGGATATGTGACTTGTGCTTTGGCAGGGCTGGTATTCGTGTGTCATGATTCTAACAAGCTCATTCGGGGGAGAAAATCAGAGCGTCCTGCAGCTTCAAGAAGTCACATCTCAGATAAAACCCCAAAGGAAGGCTCAGCCATGGGACTGCAGCGGGGAGTCAAGAAGCAGTGACCGTGAGGACTTGTCTTCACCGCCAAAGAGCTGGAGATCCTGGTCAAGGCCCGGGACCTCTCTACATCTCTTCTATGTTCTCTTGTTCCCATCCCCAGTCGCTATCCCAGGCCGGGCCCGGTCCGCTCTCACAGCACCCTTCCAGGGGCCCCGGGGACGCTGTCAGGAGTTGTCTCCTTCTTTTTTTAAAAAAATATTTCTTCTTGAGAGAGAAAGAAAGTGAGCAGGAGAGGGACAGAGAGGCACAGAATCTGAAGCAGGCTCCAGGCTCGGAGCTGTCGGCACAGAGCCCGATGCAGGGCTCAGACTCACAAAGGGTGAGATCATGACCCGAGCCAGAGTCGGACACTTAACCACCGAGCCCCCCAGGCGCCCAGGAGTTGTCTTCTTAAAATGCAGGTCTTACGTTGCTTCTCTGCTTATACTGTTGGTGGCCTCCCTTTACACTGAATACATAATCCAGGGCCCCGGGCTCTTTACAGTCTGGTCTCCTTCCTACCCTGCCAGCCCCTTGCGGGGCCGTCGTTCACATCCTCGCCGGTTTGCACCATCTCCCCAGCTAGACCTGTGCCCTCCGGCCTCCGCAGGCTGCTTTGGCCGCCTGGGACGCCCTTCCATTCTTGTCCGTTTGACAAACTCCGATAGCGCTCATCTTAAAAATGTTCGGGGGCGCCTGAGGGGCTCACTTGGTTAAGCTTCTGACTTCGGCTCAGGTCATGATCTCACGGTTCATGGGTTTGAGCCCCGTTTCGGGCTCCGTGCTAACAGTGCAGAGCCTGCTTGGAAATCTCTCTCTCTCTCTCTCTCTCCCCCCCCCTCTGCCCCTCCCCCGCTCACATGCATGTATGCTCTCTCTCTCTCTCTCCTTGGTGACACCAATGCCATTGGTCCATACTTTGAGTAGAAAGGGGATAGAGAACATTCCAGTCTATCATTGGAAGGACGTGCAATCATCTTTTTGCCTGATTTCCAAGTTCTAGATACTTTTGAAACATGATAATATCATGGGGAAAATGACAAATGTTACTACACTAAGTAAGAAAAATCAGGATATCAATTTAATATCGAGAAGACGTCAGCTTTGCAGAAAAATGGTAGGAAGTTTTAAAAGGACACAGGTGCTTTTTGAGATTATGGGTATTTTTCCTATTTTCTACCTTTTGCTCTTAAAATTTCTTTTTTTTAAATGTTTTTATTTATTATTGAGACAGAGAGAGACAGAAACAGAGCATGAGTGGGGGAGGGGCCGAGAGAGAGGGAGACACAGAATCCGAAGCAGCTCCAGGCTCTGAGCTGTCAGCACAGAGCCTGACGCGGGGCTCGAACCCACGAACCGTGAGATCATGACCTGAGCCGAAGCCGGAGGCTTAACCGACTGAGCCCCCCAGGCGCCCCTTAAAATTTCTTTTTAAGTGAGCATTTTAAGCCAAGTTAAAAAGAAAATGGAAAAAGAGAGAGACTCTGCTCCTACATCTCCTATTCCAAGAAGCCTGACTTTTTGGCTGAATTAGTCATTCTTTGAGCTTTTGGAAACATAGCCATTTTCAACCTCTTCTAGCAGAGAAGACCTACGGTGGCACCCCAATGGACGAAACGGGAAAAACTGGCGGCCCTCCAGTTGTATAGAAGGTAGGCGGCCAGAGCCCAGCCCGTTCAGCACCCCTTCCTAAGCCGTCCCCCCACCCCAGCCCCAGCAGGCCCCGAACCGGCTCAAGGGAACCCCATGGCTCCACAGCGCTTAGTTTTAAACCCTTAGCTGAGCAGTCCTGGCTCTTAGTCCTTATCACTCTGTAAGGTAATGATGCCTCGTCCCGTTGATGGACCCCAGCACCCTGTGAATTCTCACAGAACAAGGTTTCAAATGCATGTTCTCCAGTCACCTAAATCTGGATCGTGACTCACTGTGTGATTCATGAAGGCACAAAATAATAAATTCAATGTCTTCTCGGCTATAACAGTAGATGAAGCCTGGATATAATTCAGTCTACGACAGGAGCTGCTGGGATTTGAAGCTGGAGTCTCTGAGAGTGCCTCACTTCTCTATGTAAAAATATATTTGCAAATGTTATTTCTTTGCAGGGAGTTCTGGCCATCCATCTGTCTGCCCACCTACCCACACACCCATCTGTCCATCCATCCATCTGCCCGCCTACCCACACACCCATCTGTCCATCCACCCCATGCGTCTGTCTATGCAGCAACTGAGACATGCCAGGCACTGAGGGGTTCCTTCTTGAATCAAGCAGATAGTCCTTGTCCTCACGAAGCTTCTGGCTCTTAGAGAATGCTGACCGATTAGACACATAGCTGTGAAATTATAATTTTGGCCAGTGCCCCAAGGGAGAGGTTCATGGTCATAAAAGACTCTGAGGTGGGCGTGGCAGTCAGAAAGAGTTCCTGGAGGAGCTGCTTGAGCTGAGGGTGATGAGGCAAAGAGAGGGGAGGGAACAGCTTTCCAAAGAGAAGGAACAGCATGTGCAAAATCCCTGTGGCCGGAGTAAGCTTGGCAGGGGTGAGACAGGGCCAGCAGACAGCAGGGTTGGGGTGGACAGAATGAACAAGGCGCCAAAGGAAGATGTTCAAGATGAAGCTGGAGAGACAGGAAGGGCTGGAGGTGGGGTTACGAATCATATGTTTTATCTTAAGAGAAATGGGAATCCGATGCAGGGTTCTGACCAGGCGAGGGATGTGGTTCACAGTTTGCCAGGAGCACTGAGCTGAAAAGTACGGTAGATTAGAAGGGAGAGCTTCACCCGGGGTGTGTGTGTGTCTGTGTGTGAAGGAACAAGCAGCCCGGGCAGCAGGGTTGTAGGGGAAGTGGTGCAGGGGAGGTGCTGTGCTCCCAGTATGAAAGGAGGTGAGGAAGATGCGCGGATGCTGGGGAGTCTGGCGGTGGAGGCGGGAGACGGAGACGGAGCGGCTCTGCCCGGCGGAGGGAGGGGTGACGGCACAGCGGACGGAAGCTGGAGGCCTTATGTGCTGGACTCGAACTAATAATACGTAAGAGAAGGAGGGGCCTGAGGATTTGCCTCCACAGAGGCTTTGAGGAGGACAGACATCAGGCGGGGGCGAGAGCAGGCCCAAGGACCGGGCGTCCTGCCTGCTGCTTGCCGGAGAGTTCCATGCACCGAGGTGGGCGAGCCGGTGTCATGTCAGGGAACCGGCGGGAGCCGGCTCCCAGCGTGAGGCAGCTGGCGCACCGGGACCACAGCGCTGCATCCTCTTCTGTGCTTCTGGAAACTTTTACGTCCCCACCGCTGCAAACATGCCTCGTGTCACAGCCGGCAATGGTCGGGTCTCTGTAAGGCCCGAGGACATGACCCCAGTGGGGTGCACCTGGCCCAGGGCCCTGCCAGACAAGGGTTTCTAGGACTCAGAGGACAGGGTAGTCAGCGCTACCCAAAGGGGGGCTCAACCTGAGACCCAGCTCGGCTGAAGGTCAATGACAACGGCATGATGCTCTGTGCAGTCAACCTCACACACGTCTCACAGAGAAGGAACTCAAGAAGAAGCGAGAGCAGAAAGGGAAGAACATCTGGGACAATGAAGTGACATTTCCACCTGCTTCCGATTCCATCTAACAGCCAGGCAGGGGGTGGGGAGGGAGGAGGCAATGTTCTCCGCGGGACCACGTCTAAAATTGCTCTCAGAGCACGGCCTCGGAAAGCGCCCCAGCTCAGGGGAGCAGGCAGACTCAGGGAGACCACGTCAACGAACAGAAGATAAACGGCGCGTTTGGCAAGATCGATATCATACGTCTGTGCCGGGACAAACAGGGACGTCAACCGTGCCCGAGGCGGCCCGGTGCGGGGGTCGGCGATGGCCCGCTCGGTGAGAACCTGCAGAGCGCTGGCCGGGCTCATAACCCCTTTGTAGCTAACGGTGGGCCCCGTCTGTCGGGACTGATGAGTTCTAGACGCTGCGTTGAGAGGTTTTCCCTCCTCTCCTGCTGACCATCCTCATGGCCGCCCTTTGAGGGACAGACAGCTCGTCCACCTCGGGCTATCGTGGTGAGAGGCTCTGCATCTGGCGAGGGACCAGGCCGGCCCAGGAAGAGCGCCAGGATCAACAGAGCCCGGAGTCTGCACATGACGCGCTGCTCAGGCCACCAGAGCCCAGGCCGCTCCTAAAACGAAGGGCCAGCTGCTTACCACGCGGGACCGTGACCCCTACGGCCTGCCCGGCGCGGCGCTCCCACCGGGTGTGGGCGCAAGGCAAGGGGCCGGCGCAGGGCAGGGCAGGAGTAAGGAGGACTCAGGGCTCACAAACAGGCAGACCCGGCGGCCCGTCCTGGCTCTTCAACGGACAGGCTGGGGCACCTCAGGTCGGAACCTCAGTTTCCCCCTCTGCCTTCCGGAGCTCACAGGGGTCACTTCCTTAATACACTAGTTGCACACACATGCTCATCTCACATTCGCTCGTCGAGACTCTGGCTTAGGACACCATGTGCCTTCATCGGGAGCGCCTGCTCTTCCCCTGTCCCTTAGAAGGCTCCTTCGGTGCTGTTCCGATCACTCTTCCCTTCCATGCAGCCTCCCAACCTGACCAGGTTAGCAGGGCATTCTCAGCACACAACCACAGCGCGCAGCGTGCGCAGCGTGCGCGTCTGCTGCATGCCTGTGCGTGCATGTGCGTCCGTGTGTGCACGTGTGTGCGTGTGCAGGGCCCACTTGTGTGCGCTGTGGACATCTTGAGGGGATAAAGTGCTTCTTGTTCATACTTAGTGCGGGTTCAACTCAGGTCTAGTGAAAGAAGTCGACAGACTGGACAGCAGTCTTGTCCTGAAAGACCAGCTTTCAGAGCAGAACACTCCGGGGCCCAGGGGTGCAGTGATGGGGTACAGAGGCCACCAAGGGAAATGGACAAGGGGGAATTCTCGGCACCACACCCCTGACGCAACTGAAGCATATTTCAGTTTAGGAGTGGATTCTGTTGTTTAAAAAAATAACAGCGATGATGGGGATCATCATGATAACCAGAAATCATTGGTTTAGGATAAATTGACCAAGACTGTCGAGGATTTGGCGGAGGGAGAGGCTTATCCTTCATGTGGTTCATCCTGTCCTTGGCCATCTCTTTATGCAGTGAGAGCCACTATTTGTTTTGTTTTTTTTTTAATTTTTAAATTTTTTTTATTGTTTATTTACTTTTGAGAGAGAGACGGAGACGGAGTGCGAGTGGAGGAGGGGCAGAGAGAGAAGGAGATGCAGAATCGGAAGCAGGCTCCAGGCTCTGAGCTGTCAGCACAGAGCCCGACGTGGGGCTCGAACCTACAGACTGTGAGATCATGACCGGAGCTGAAGTTGGACGCTTAGCCAACCGAGCCACCCAGGCGCCCCTATTTGTTTTTTAATTAAAAAAATTTTTTTAAATGTTTATTCATTTTTGAGAGACAGGGAGAGACGGAGTGCAAACAGGGGAGGGGCAGAGAGAGAAGGAGACGCAGAATCGGAAGCAGCTCCAGGCTCCGAGCTGTCAGCACAGAGCCTGACGCGGGGCTCGAACTCACAGACCGTTGAGATCATGACCTGAACCTAGGTTGGACGCTTAATCAACTGAGCCACCCAGGCGCCCCAGTGCGAGCCACTATTAACTGAATGCCCATGTGGACGCAGCAGGCAGGGGGCTCTGCATCAAGATGTCATTTCATTGCTCCTTGCGGACGGGCATCCCCTGCATGTGACCACACAGATTGCCACATCTTTACTGACGTAAACCTACCCGTCCACTTCCATCGCCTCTGCCACCATCATCCTGGCCAGGTAATAGTCACAGCCTTCTAACTAGCCTTATTTCCTCCTTTCCTTCCTCCAGCCCACTCTCCATACAGTAGCCGGTGATTTTTAAAGAATACACAGTTGACCCTTGAACAACACAGGTTAACTGTGGAGTGGGGTTGAACCCACTTATATGTGGGTTTTTTAAAAAATGAATACAGCACGGTGCCGTGAATGTATTTTCTTTGCCTTACAATTTTCTTAATAACATTTTCTTTTCTCTAGCTTACTTTATTGTGAGGATATAGTATATAATGCAGATAACCTACAAGTCACACGTCGATTGACTGTCTACGTTGTCAGTAAGGCTTCCGGTCAATGGCAGGCTATCAATGGTTAAGTTTTTGGAGAGTCAAAAGTTGTATGTGGATTTCTGACTGCAACAGGGGCTGGTGCCCCTAACCCCTGTGTTGTTCAAAGGCCAACTGTGTATCAGATCTTGCCAGTCCCTGCTTCAAACACAAGCTTTCACTGGCCTCCCTTTGCTACCACCCCCCTGGCGTTACAGGGCGTGGACCTGCGTGTGTGTCCCCCCACGAATGTGTTCACCGCTCCACGGGCTCGTGCCACACTGGTCTTTGAGATGTGAACACAGCGGGCTGTTGGGTCTGTAAGCAGCTCTCCCCCTGAACGGGGGCGCTGCTCCTCATCCTTGGCAAGGTAATTCCTTCTCATTTTCTAGGTCTCAACTTCCGTGGAGAAAGATTCCCTGACCCCTTTAATAGGAAGCAGGCTGTTCCCATGGGGCGCCTGGGGCACTCAGGCGGTTAAGCATCTGACTCTTGATTTTGGATCGGGTCATGATCTCGTGATTCGTGAGATCCAGCCCCACATTGGGCTCTGTGGACAGCACTGAGCCTGCTTGGGATGATCTCTCTTCCTCTCTCTCTGCCCCTCCTCTCTCTCTCTCTCAAAATAAATAAATAAATAAACAAACACATAAACATTTAAAAACAAAGAAAGCAGGTTGCTTCCATAGGACCTCAGTTTGTCGTCGTTGTTGTTGTTGTTGTTTTAATGTTTGTAAGTTTATTTATTTTGAGAGAGACAGTGTGTGCGCCCAAGCAGGGGAGGGGCAGAGGGAGAGGGACACAGAATCCCAAACAGGCTCCACGCTGTCCGTGCAGTAGCACAGAGCCCGATGATGCGGGGCTCAGTCTCACGAACGGTGAGATCCTGGCCTGAGCAGAAATCGAGGGTCGGAGGCTTAACCAACTGAGCCCCCGGGCGCCCCAGGACTAACCTTAATCCTTCTTTGCTTCCCTGTTTGCCATCTTCTGTCCCCTCAGTCACCTCTGGGAGTAGGGGGGGCCATGTTTCTCTTGTTCCCCATCGCACCCCTATTGTCTGGTATAGTACCTGGCTCTTAGCAAGCCCCCAATAAATATTCATCACATAGATCAGCAAAGGGGGACTATTAGGAAGTAGGACTCGTATTTTGGCGAACTTCGCTGGATCCTTCTCAATTCCTGATGGTTATAACTTAATTCTCACTTGTGGGGCTGGTGGGTGGAGGAGCAGGACCGCCTGCCATCTTTGGATGACGGTGTGGGACGGGGCTGGTGGCGACCTTCCGATGACCCTCTTCTGCGACCTACATCTCAGTGTAACTTCGGGTTCAAGGAGGAAGAACTCTGTTGCCCCGTGAAATCTCATTTTCAGTGTACGTGGCCATATAAATGGTGAAGTACAGGTCACACGGTAGAAAGGGTAACACTTGCGTCAAGAGGCAGCGCAACAGGGGGAGGAAGCGGCATCTTTCAGAGTCATCTGTTTACCACGTCAGGTGACGCCCGTCCGGCTGGGACACCCTGGCCTGGGTCTTTGGTCGGGGGTAATGGGAGTTTGCAGAACAGAGGAGGAAGACCCCTAGGACGGAGAAAGCCGCTCTCCCGTGTTATGGAAGAGGCACTGGGGCCCGCAGGGCCTCCCCGATCCCCAAAGTCACACAGGTAGGACGGGAGGGAGACGGACTTGAACCCGGGCTTTTCTGACTCCCAAGGGTGGACGCAGCGCTCTGCATTCACAGACGACCGACTTCTCGAAAGGGCTGAGCCTGGGAACTGGATGGAAATGGCTTCCGAGGAGATGAACTCTGAACTCGCCGGCCTGCTCCGTGAGCGCTCGGCTGGGCAGGCTTCGTGTGAAGTGAAAGTGTGGCTGCCGGCCTGAGGCCTCGGTGCTGGGGTCTGATTAGGACGAGAGGCGAAGGCCCCTCCAGGGCGAGGACAGCCAGGTCTAGGCTGACGGAGGCCAGCGGGGCGGTTTTAGCGGAGATACTTTAAAACAGGCCAACGCTCCCCTTTCCAGGCTGGAGACTGCGTTTGCCCGGGCCCTTGTGGCCACAACGGCTCAGGGCCTCCCCTGGGCCTGGCTGGCTGCCGTGGGGGGGCGGGGGCAGGAGCCCCAGGCCGGGAGGCCATGTGCCCGCGTCAGGCACCGTGAGATGCTGGGCCCGTTGCTCGCTAGAGGCAGACGTTAGTGGTTCTAACCCAGGAGGGCGTGAGGAAGTCCTGTGGGCTGCCTGAGGGAGGCGAATGTCAGTGTGGCATATGGTCCCCATGCACCACAGCAGAAGGTGAAGGGCCCCAACACCTGCCCTGTCAAATGCACAAGGACGTATCACTCACTCAAGCACGCTATTTCTTAAAAAAAAAAAAAAAAAAGGCAAAAAAGCAAATGCTCCTCAACCGTCTTTGGACAAAGACGTTCACATTCTCTCATTAAGGCTGCAGGTCGCCCAGGAGTTACCGCCGACAGAGTGCTGGAATGACTGAACAAAGACCCTGGCTCAGACGCTCATCCTCAGGGGAGGAGAAGCCCGTGGCAGGGGACGTGTGTCACTTGTTAGCAGCCGGTATTGACCCCCCCCCCCTTCTAGTGCTGGGGAATCATCCTGTGTGTGAGTCTCAGGGCTGTGGTGACGCAGAGAGGCCAGTGGTCTGCCTTCCCTGGGGTGTGGTCTCCCGGTGACGGGGACCTAACCTCAGCCAGTGAGAGGCTCCCCGCTGACTTCAGAGCCAGAGGCTGAGAGAAGCCGGGGAGCCGCGTCCAGGGCGCACGCCCCGCTCTTCCTGTGCCTGACTGAGCCCCTGGCCCTGGCCCCTCAGGGTTCTGGAATCCTCTCCCGCCTCAGCCTGGCTCTCCAGGCTTCCTGCCACTGCAGAGAACTATCAGATACCCTTCGAACGCTTTCCAACTCTGCCAAACAGAGAACCAGTCCTTCCGCCTTGCTCGTAAGACCTCAGCCCCATACACGCTCCCCGTGGCAATGACTTCCTCATCTGTGGATTTGTGTGCGGATCCTACTTTCTGCCACTGGAAAATATCAAGAAAACAGGTTTGCTATGTCATTCATACAGGCTTCTCATCCCGCCTGAGAAGGGAGTTGGGGGTGGTGGCTCGCAGGAGCCAAGCCGATTCTCCAGATTCTTGGTTTGCCCTGGGGGAGTTCCTAGCCTTAGTTGTTGGCAAATCTCCCTGAAAAGCAAGAAGGGCCGGGTTGGGGCGCCTGGGTGGCTCAGTCGGTTAAGCATCCGACTCTTCATTTCGGCTCAGGTCATAATCTCACGATTCGTGAGTTTGAGCCCCTCTGCTGACAGGTGGAGCCTGCTTGGGATTCCGTCTCCCTCTCTCTGTGCCCCTCCCCCGCTCGTGCTCATCCACTCGCGCGCGCTCTCTCTCAAAAATCAATAAAAATAACTTCAAAATAGAATAGGCAATTCAGCATGCTGTTGGCACCTGGAAACCAGTACGGACTATAAAGCGACAAATCTCACCGGGAGCTCTCAGGTTTGGATCTGTACAGGTAAGCTTGGTGGGGCTGGTCTTGGACAACACCCCTCTAGAAAGTACCCTCCAGCTCTCTTGATCAATAATCATTCAAAAATCTATCACATATTTCTAGTTATTCACTCAAATGCTTTGTAAAGCACCCAGACCATAGCATAAAAATAAAAGATCCAAAGAGTCCCAGGAAAATCACTAGATTTCCCTGTTGGTGAAATCTGCCACCACATTATGTGGTTACAGATCGGATTGTTTCCCCTTCTCACCCACGCCCTGCTCCTCACCAGCTGCAAGGACACTTCCTGTTCATTGCAAAGCCATCAAAATTTGGTACCTAATCTAAAATCTTGTGAAACTTTGCCCGGTTTAAATTTGGTGGCTAGCCTCCATGGAAATTTCCCCTCAAATAGATGGCTGCCAGAGAGCCAGGCATTCAGAAGAGTCACGCAGGGAAGAACGTGTTTGTTCTAAAAAAGTAAACCTTCCTCCTCAGGAAAGATTTTTTTTTTCCCTGCCAGGAAAGTTGAGAACAGACTGTAGGACTTCATCTAAGCTCATGGGTTGAAAAGGCAAAGTCCTGGAAAGGAGAGAGGAGGGGACATTGTAGGATTCTGACGGGTGAGTGCTAAAGAGAAACCACGGGAAACGAGAGCTTCTTCCAAAGAACTCTTGATAATGAAAATATCACCATAGTGCTCAAAATGGAACAGTCATTAATGGAAGTGGCATTCTGGGGGCGTCCAGATGACTCGGAAGCCAACAATGGGGTGTTAAGCAATGTCTTCCCGGACCCCACAGCTCAGTGTTCTCACCGCAGGCGATGTGCCCAGTTGATTGTTTTTTCATCTACACAAGGGATTCCGCCTGTAGAAAACCCGCTAAATTACATCCCTTCGCTCTTAACTGGGGACCCTGTGGTCTACCCAAACATTCCACACCTCGTGTGTTGGGGAGGTCTTTCACTTTGTAAAACTTTTTAACCAGACCGATGACAATGAGCGATGAATCACGGTCTCCTTCACTTCTCAGGTGAAGGTCTGAATTAGCAGTGAAATGGCCCAAAGGCAGTGAGGAGAAGGCAAAAGCCAGCTCCCAGTACCTGGCCCTCCGGAAAAACTCACCCTAGAGGGTGAGAGACGCCAATGCTATCCCAAGTCATCCTTTTAGGTTTCCATTCTTAAAATCAGTGCCTGGACAGTTTCTCCGAGTGAACAGAGGAGTCAAGCTCTGTACCTGGCGGTCCTTCCCCGCACAGAGCACGGAAAGCCCAAGCCCCGTAACAACTTTCCCCCGTTCCCAGGTTCACCTTCGGTTGGCACTAGCTGATGCCCTGGGCTCTGGTTCACCCCACACGGGGGCAGGACTGAGGTTTCACTGCAGTCCCCAGAGACTTCTTTTTTTAAGGGTCTTATGTGGGCTGTGGTCTGATCCACACCCTAACACTTGGACACGTGGTGCTTCTGTTGTTGTTGGAAAGTAAGGTACCAGCCTTTTCTCTGTAGGTACGAAATCTCTACGACCTTATCCCATCTGTAAATTTGTCACGGCAACACCGACTCTTCCAAGAATCCCTTGAGAGGAGGTGAATTCCAGGGAAGGAGATCAAAAAGGGAGGGTCGCCGCCCAGCTCGGTGGCAAAACCCATTCACAGGCTGCTGTCTCGACCCTTTCTATCTGCCTAGGATCTGACTGTGGGTGTCAAGAATGCGCCTCCCTTCCTACCCCCGAAAACCAGTAAAAGACAGCGCAATCCCAAGGCCACACTTCCCCTGCAGCCTCGCCCACGCCCCCCATCCATGCCCCCCGGCTGCCGCACCCTTATGTGTCTCTGAAGTCTGCACCCCGCTGCCCTTTAGGCAGGCCAAGGGGGCAGAGAGTGAAAGAAGGTTGTAGGGCTTGGAGATTTGGATGTGACCTCCTTAAAGTTAGCCAGACCACTTGTTTTTAAGACGCCTAGTGTTTATCCATGGAGCAACATGACTGGGGAGGCAGCTGAGGTTTCAGGGAAAGGCCTGAGAAAGCTAAAAATAGTCTTGGCTTTCACAGTGGAAATCCAAGCCCTGTCAAGGGTACTTCCAGACCATTTTTCTTTGGCCGGTCATAGCACGGAGCCTTCACGTAGAGATGGCACGGTAGAGAACAATGCTATCGCAAGAGCAGACCGCAGAGGCTGTCCATGGGGGCCTGGGAGCCAAGGCAGGCATGGTCTTGGGTCTACCACAAAGCCACCATCTTGGCTCCGAGACCGTCTTTACCCTCAAATTCTAGCACCAAGCCACCCAGATTCCCTCCCAAGAGGGCCGTCCTCCGGCTGGCTGACTCACCGTCATCTCTTCTGGGTTCCCATTGGCTATCTCCACCACCCTCAGGGCAGTGTCCACCTTGACCTTGGCACGGGTCATGAACTGGATGACAGATGAACTGTCCTGGGGAGGAAACAACACAACTCAGTGACAGATTTTTTCAGTGACAACGGCTGGGCCTCAAAGTAGCAGGTAGAACTGAATTCCAAGATTCCATGTGGGCCAGACAAAAATTTTATCCCTGAACTAGGCACCCCCCCCCCCATTTCAGGCACCCATGTAAACAGAGGTTTCCAGGCTGTCTCTTGAGAATTCCTTCATACTCTGGTGGATGCTGAAAAGCTGAGGTTTTGCCAATCAACAACACAGGCAAGCTTGTGTGCTTTCCAAGTGGAAGAGCCAGATATTTGGATATGGATATTGACATATTCACAAAGAGTAGAAAATAAATAAAGCTGTTTAACTGTGCACCACAGATCCAGGCCGGGCATTCCGTGGAAGGCATCTGATTTCTATTTCTCAAGCATCTTCCTGCTCTGACCACAACCCTCAAACCCTTCACATGAGTTACGTTTAACTCTTTCTTTACCCTAAAATGAGGCTGTCTGGTTTTGACCAACCACTTATCATGGAGGGAGGGTACTGGATAGAGTGATGAGAAAGGGAAACATCTGGCTTATAAATCAGGCTATGGCTTGAAGAGCAAGGAGACCGGGGTGGGCGTGGGCACATCTACGACTCAGGAAGAGCCCACCAGCCAGATGCGGTCAGAGGCCTCGGTGTGGGCTCAGATCCCGATATGAGAAAATGGCCTCCAGGCAGGGATGGAGGAGGGATCTGGAAAAAGACAGGGCAAAAGTAAGGCTCAGAAAAAGGTCAGAACCTTGAGCTAGTGGGACAGAGGTGCTGCCTTGGCTGTGGGTGGAGGAGCAGCCCGCCTTCCGGTGGGGAAAGAGGACAGGCGGGCAACTGGGGCATTCGGCAGCCCACCCGTGGGGGTGGCCGGGCTCTGCCCGCGAGGTGTCTTGCAGCTCGCCCACCCACACTTCCTCAGTCTGCCTGCCGCACAAGGCGGTACATATCAGATGCCCGCTTTGACCCACTTCTGGTACAACCTCACCCCCCCCCCCCAAGTGAAAGTGGAGGACCCCCTCATAGAAAACAGTCGCCTCTGCTTGGCTCTGCCAAAGAAGCCACGGAGACCTTCCTGGGAGGGCGCACGGGGATGCCACTTTGCATACTTTACCTGGCAGTTATGCACTAATTATTGTTCTTTTTTCAAACAGCAATGAAACCAATTTTCAATGCTTCTGGGAAGCTTGTCACTCAAACGGACCGCTCTCGTGAGTAAATAATTCTGGGTGCAAATCATCTTTTACCAATTTCACAGTTCTGTAAATTTGTGATTTTATGTGCCGGGATATACTGTATTCACAGTCTTGGATAATCAGCACCTTGGATATTCATAGTCGTGAGGATAATAACAATGAGGATGGTGACGGTCACAGTTAAAGGTGGAGCAGATGAGCAGCCCTGCCCGGGTCAGGCCCCGGGGTTGGAGAGGAGCACTCTCAGAGAAATCTGAATCCTCTGATAATGGAAAAAGTCAGACCCTGCATTTCAAATGAAAACTTGTTAAGATCCAAACAATAAAACCTCAAATTCCCTTGTCTGGGGCTGGACCTTGAGGTCAAAGGAAAATAAACACCACTGGAGGCGCAGCAAACCACAGGGCTGGAGCAGCGCCATTCCCTTAGGGAGGCGGAGGGCTCCGGACTTGCGCTCAGTCCCCGCGGGAGGTCACGGTGGCTCTGGCTTCAGGGGCCTGACACTCCGCAATTCCAGCTCTGGGAGCCGCTGGGGCCCCATCTGGTTCCGGGTCAGCCTCATTTTAGGCTTTCCTCTGCACCTGAAATTTCTGGTTTCTGCCGAAAGGGCAGTTTTAGGGACAATGATCCTCCAACACCTACACATGACGCCCCACAGCTGTTCTCTTAGGGCGCAGACGGGACCGGACGGCCCCCCCCCGGGAACAGCAGTCAGTGGTGCGTGCTCCTTGGCAAAGGGTCACCACTGGTCACTGATAGGGAGAGCCATGCAGGAGGCCAGGCCACTGAGCTGTAAGGACAAACGACAGAAGGGCAAGCAGCATTCCTCTGGCTGGAGGGTGAAGGAGAAGTCAGAATGGCTTCCTTCCTGCCATCCGGGCTTTATTGACAGTGATGAGTGTGGCCTGGGGCGTGAACTTGCCACCAGGGCCATTTGTCAAGAATATGAACAGGACAGGTAAGTCTGCGGAATCCTAGTCTTTCAGCCTGACCCAGGGGACCCACGTTGGGAAGGCACTTCCTGCGACGTGGGGCTTCTCGACTCCTTCCGGAATCACAGGATGGCCACTGGGACTCTAGCTTGTGCCTCGTCCTCTCCCAATGCCATCTTTTTTTTTTTTTTTTAAGTTTATTTATTTATTTTGAGAGCGTGAGTGGGGGAGGGGCAGAGACTGAGGGAGTGAGAGAGAATCCCAAGCAGGCTCCTTGCGGACAGAGCAGAGCCCGATTCGGGGCTTGAACTCACGAACCGTGAGATCATGACTTAAGCTGAAACCAAGAGTCCGACGCTTACCGGACTGGCCACCCAGGAGCCGCACCCTCCCCCCTTCCCCAACGCTGTCCTTTTCTAAGAAGAGGTGCGCAAGGGAAATGCGGCTGTGAGAGCCCCCAAACTAGTTTCCCTGCAAGGAAATAAGGAAAAGAGAATTGTGCACAGCTCTCTCCCTGGGCGGGCGGGGGGGGGGGCGCTGCACCTCTTACAGACGGAAAAGTGGGCGAAACATCTTGTATCCCTCGTGTCTGTGACTTCCCAGGTCGGCATGCTACCGCCACGCCTAATTTAAAACTAACATCGGAATGACTTTTCTAAAGATATTCATTCAGGTTTATACTGACGAACGCATGCAGTTTTTCCAGAGGAAAATAAATAGAATCTCTGTGGCTAACATGCATATTTTATTTTATCTTCCCAAGTGATTCTTTTTAAAGCAGCTTGTTGGATGTGGCCTTTCCTACTCAGCAGCTCTTATGTTAAAATAAATCACAGTGAATTTGTACGACATTTTTTAAGAACCAGTAATTCACTGACTGAGGTATTTTTAAATGAACCACTTTTGATAAACTCATAAAAGCAAAGGGACCTGAAGATCAAAAGTTGGACTTCCCTGAGATAAACTGTCATCTAAACAAAGGACTGGCAAACTACCACCCATGGGTCAAATCCGGCCCTTTGCCTGTTTTTGTAAATAAAGTTTTATTGGAACACAGCCACACCCATTGATTTGAGTATTGTCCATGACTGCTTTCACAAGACAATGGCCAAGTTGAGCTGTGACACAAGACTGTATGGCCTGAAAAGCCAGAAATATTTACTACCGGCCCTTCACAGACAAGGTCTGCCGACCCCTGAGCTAGCAGGGGGTCCGCACAGCAGTGGTAGCGGCGTCACCTGGGAGCCTGTCAGAACTATGGAATCTAGACTCAGCCCCCAGGAATTTGCGTTTCAACAAGGTCTCCGGGTGGATGCAAGCTGAGGTCGGAGCAACTTAAATGTGCAAACAAAACACCTGGGGGCTTGTTACACTGAAGCCGCTGATTCAGGAAGTCTGGGGTGGAGCCCAAGCTTCTGCAGGTCTTTTCTTTTTAAATTCCACATTTCTAACACGCTCCCAAGTGCTGCCGATACCGTTGGTTCTCAGACGGCACTAGGAATAGCAAGTGTCCAGTGTCTCCCCCCGCCCCCTCCCCCCGCCCCCAGCATCCTCCCGCAGCAAATTACCAAGGGCACTTGCCAGAAAAGTTTTAAAAAGGGGCAGGCAGTGTCTCATGAGAAAACCTGCTCCAATGCTTTTCTTTCTCTTCTTTCCATGGCTAAATAAAACTGTTTTCTTTTATTTTTTTAAACTATAACGGATTGTCGAGTTAGCTAGCATACAGTGTCCAGTGCTTTTAAATGAACCCGCAGAGTATTACCTTCTTCAGTATTTCTGTGTTTAGCAGCATGTAAATGTCTATAGGACGACTTTCTTCTTTAGCAAGCGCGCTAAGGTTACAGTGCATTGTTAGGCAAGAAATTCCTGGCTTTTCACAGTCCTGAGAAGAGAAACCAGAGAACTTGCAAACAGTATTAAGAACAAAGACAAATGCGCAGCAGTTTATGGAGGAGACTGGAGACTAAAACAACCCCAGGCAGAGGAATTCCAAAGGAAGACTGCGCTCGTTCCTTGCGGCCACCAGAGGGCAATGGAGGGGTTTCCTGCCCCGCAGGCGCCAGACGCGCCTTCAAGTCAAGGCAATGGGAAACTTCAATGGGAAAAAGCCCACCCACTACTGGGCTACGCTACCGAAACAGTGGCTTTCCCAAGGATAGACCCCTGTTTTCAAAAAGAGGCACGTTTACATATTCCAAAAGCATTCTTATTGAGTTTTGAACACAGGATGTATTTCCTACATTATGTCTTTTCCGCCTGTGCAGCGGCAAACCTAGTTTCCTGCTCCTTTTCCAGGTAGCGCAGATTAGAGGGCTGAGTCACGTGACTCAAGAAACCACCGGAGGCGAGAAAAGCACGTTTGGCCAAGAAAATATGTGAATCACCAGTAGAAACCTAAATTCCAAGTTTAAGTTCCAAAAGAGGAATTCTTCTCTTTTGTACGGTGAAATCCAAAATGTGCCTACGGACCTGCATGGTGTTTCATGGGCGGGGTGAGCTTGTCAGCCACACACAGACTTGTGGCTGTCACACAACTAGACATCCCCACACCTAAGAACTCCAAGGGCTTTTAACAATAGTTGTATCATCAGCATGATGTAAGTTAAAAACAAGACAGAACAAAAAACAAATCAAAACAACCCATACTGCAAGTGGCAAACAGTCCTACTTTTTTTTTTAGGAAAAAAGAGAAAAAGAAAAGTGAGACGTGCCCATCCTGAAATAAGAAGCTAAAGAGATACAACCAAATATATGGGGAAAGGAGGCTTTAGGAAAGCACACAACGCCACCTTCAGTACTTTCGCTTAAAAAAAAAAATGGAGGTATAATGTACGTATAGTAGATGGAATAAATCTTGAGGGGCCATCGTGATATATTTTTCATGTTTATACCCAGATCGAGGTGTAGAATAATTCTGGTACTGAAGCAGGTTCCCTCGTGCCCTCTCCTGGTGACACTCCTTCAAACGCAGCCACTCTCCTGATCTAGTCTTGCCATTTCTGAACTTCATATAAGTGAAATATTACACTGTGTGTGCTCTGGCTCCAGCTTCTTTCAGGCATGTTGATGTTATGTCTGTGAAATTCATTCACGGTGTAGCGTGGGGTAGTATTTTTCGTGGCTCTGTAATATGTCCGCGAGTGCGGCTACACCACAATTGTTTCCCCATTCTCCTGTCGACGGGGCTCTGGACTGTTCCCAGCTTTTAGCTCTAAGAAGACTGCTGTCAACCTTCTTTACCGTGTCTTTTAGGGGACATAAATACTCATTTCTCTTGGGGGTATCCCTGGGGGTGGAACTGCCGGGCCGCGGGGTACAGAGAGGTTTAGTTTAGTGCCCGGTTTTCCCAAGTGGTCGTAGACCATCACTGTTGATTAGATTCATCCTAGTTGGAGAAATGTTTTACTCTGTGCGTGGTGGGTTGCAAAGATTTTCCCCTTGCCAGGCAACGGAATTTGGAATGTAAACTTAACACTTTGATTGAAGCTGAAAAGTAGGAGTTGACCACAGTCCTTGCGACTTCAGACGTCAATTGATTAAAACCAGATCTGGGAAATAAGAAATGCCAAATAGAAAACTAGCCTCTCTATCTCATGCTCGCCTTCCTAGTGAGGACCACCCATGTTAACCCAACCAGTGAGCAAATTCTTACCAAGACTTTTCTTCCAGACTTTGTGAAAAAGGCAAATATCGTATGGAAGATATTTTCTTGCTCTTGAGGGATGACGCAGGGGGTTGGGTTTTTTTGGAAAGAACAGTTTCCCTTCTCTTGGCCCACCTGAAAGTGAAAAGAAACCAGTCACAGGGGTCCATCCCAAGAATGAATTATGAGCCTGTAATCCCTTATTGCGAAGTCGGCTCTTCCCCCTCGACCGTTCTCTAGAGGACAATGTCGCCCCAGAGCTAAGGGGCAGAAGTAGTAGCATGAACCAGGCCAGAGAATCCCAAGTCCTTAAATACTTGAGATGAGATGGCACACACCATGCAAATGAAATGGCACTAGGAGACGGCAAGAGTCAAGGAACAAAATAAACCTTATACTTCATGGCTTCCGAAGCACATTTATACACATCCTGGTAGCTAGTCTTGGGGATGAGCGTTCGTGCCCTTTGTCCGCAGGAGGAGAATGAGGCTCCAGTTACATCCTTGCCAACAATCACAGAGTCTAGAAGCCAGGTTTGAACCCAGGTCTTCTAAGACCAAGCCTTCACGCACGGTCCACTGCCAGAGATTTTCAAACTGTGTTCCACGGAACACCTAGGGTGCTATAAAACCCCCTTAGTCATCCCCTAGAGAGGAGAAGAGGCATCCAGCAGAACTTCTCTGGGCCCCATTCTCTGCTCCAACCAGGGTATCAACCACCTATAATGTCCTTTAAAACCAGAGTTCTGCTACCAAAAAAAAAAAAAAAAAAAAAGGCTGGCGGCCACCACGCGGAGCCGCACGGGGAGCTTACATGCCCGTAAGCTCCTGGCGAGTTGTCTGCTTCTGCCAGCGGTACCAACGTGCTGAGCAACATTAAAACCAACAAACCGAAACAACAGTGCAAGCCTTCCATGTTGGTTTCTTTAAGAACAACATATTTTTGAGGCCGAAACTGAGGATATGTTGAAGAAAACAAGGAGTTCTTTATATACATCATTACATAAGCCTGCGGGTCGCTGAAGACTGGACATAACTTAAGGTCGAGTTGTAAAATGTGTAATTAGTGAGGACTGTGTTTGTAATCCCTTTTCCAACCAGAATCATCTGTTTAAGTCAAACTCTCTTATTTTTAATGCTCTTGAGGAAAACACAGTGTGTCTGAATTTATTCAAGAATGTTTCAGGGGCACCTGGGTGCCTCAGTCGTTTGAGCGTCTGACTCTTGATTTTGGCTCGGGGCATGTTCTCATGGTTCGTGGGTAGTAGCCCCACATTGGGCTCTGTGCTGACAGTGCTGAGCCTGCTTGAGATTCTCTGTCTCTCCCTCTAGCTCTGCCCCTCCGCCACTCAAACATTAAAAAAGAAAAAAAGAATGTTTCAACTTCCCATTCATGGTAGGGAGCAAAACTCAAATTTTTTACATAAAGAAACTTCTAACTTAAGCCAACAGTGCTAATCTTTTAATAACAAACTATAAAATAAGACCCCCAAATTTGCTGCATTAATCTCGATTTTATCTTTGGTCTAAACACATATGCCAGGATTTACTATATATGTCTGAAAACAAATAAGATGAAGGTCTATTTCCTCAAATTAATTTTTAGAAAAGAGTGCTGCCTTTACAAATCTCTCATAGTTTAGGACTTATTCTTTAAGAATATGTCATTATTTGATACTGTCTCAATTACTTTATTGAACCACAGAATCTGGGAAGACACATCAGCCTAAAATCAGTCTCAATCAATGCTGGTTTGAGCTATTTTTAGGGGTCACTATAGGGAACTAATGAGAAGAAGGCAATGGGATTCTTCCTCGAGTGGGAGTACAGCAAACTGTGATAACTATTTTAAAACCCCTTTTACAAAGCAAAACACAGGCCGCTTATGTAGTGAGGATCACGAATAAATCACAAGACAAGTGGGAAGAACTGCTGCGATGTTATGCAAATGAGCATTTGCGTTTTGCAATAAAATTTCAACAGGACGCTTGGATTCAAAAGGTACTGAATTTCCTGGGGCACCTGCCTGGCTCAGTGGGTAGAACATGCAACTCTTGATCTGGGGGTCGTGAGTTTGAGCCCCATGTTGGGTAGAGATTAGTTAGAAATAAAGTCTTTAAGGGACGCCTGGGTGGCTTACTTAGTTGGTTTAGGATCCGACTCTTGGTTTGGGCTCAGGTCACGATCTCATGGTTCGTGAGTTTGAGCCCCACATTGAGGTCTGTAACTGACGGTACAGAGCCTGCTTGGAATTCTCTCTTCCTCTCTCTCTGCCCCTCCCCTGTGCTCCTGCACATGTGCGCGCTCTCTCTCTCTCTCAAAAATAAACATTAAAAAAATGTTTTAAAGTGGCTTCATCGCAATATATGCTGATCTCAAAGGATGTACATGTGGGTGAAGTCATTTTGTGAGATGTGTGAATGGGAAAAAGAATACAAATTAATATATTATTCTTACATAATTTTAAGTATGCAACTGCATAATTAGGTTAAATATTATAAGTCGATATTATTTAATTCGTGTTTCTAACTTCTTCTATTGAGGTAAAATTTATATTCACTAATACGCACAGATCTCAAGGGTGTAGTTTGATGAAGTCTGACAAATGAAATCACCCACATCACCACCACCCCAGTGAAGGTACAATCTGTCTCTCATTCCAGAAAGTTCCCTCCGGCCTCTTTCCAGTCCAGTCCCATCCCCTACCTCCAAGGTAACCCCATTTCTGATTCCTGCTAAGTTGGCCCAAAGAAGTGTTGGAGGCACCCCATTAGGGAAGTGGGGGACTGTGTTATTTGGGGTTGCCCTCTATTCAGGCACATGGGGCACATCGTGGATGGGTGGAACACATTTCATTCACCGAGCATCTGAGGATTTGCTCCTGTTCTTAATTCCACTCGTTTCTCGTTCTGAAGCATCCTCCACTTAACCTGTTTGTCTTCTGGAGTGGACATTCGCTGAAAGGTCACTGGAAAAATGGTCCTTCTGCGGCCCTGGGGAGCGCACGCACCTCTGTGAGATGACGCGGCCTGGCCCCACGAACACATTGGTCCGGGTTTAGAGAAGCAGAATCTCTGAGTCTTGTGGGATGCATCTGTCCCTAATCAAAATCAGGGATGGAGGCAGAGTTCCTCCTGGCTCTGCAGACTGGTGCTTAGGGTCTCAAGGCTGGAAGAGGATGTGCGGGAACAGCCCCCCACACAGCAGGAAGCTGGGAATGGCCGGGCAAGGGGGTGGGCAGCAGCCGAAGCCGCAGTGTGGGCCAGACAGGGCAGAGACAGGGCTCAGAGCTTCCCACTCCTCTTCCTCCCGGAGTCCTGGGGGGCCTGCGAACAGGGTGCCGGCAGTGATGTGACGTCATCCCACGTGACATCTGATCTGCCCCAGTGGAATCGGGAGAGGGGAAGTGGAGACCGAGTCTGCGGTGAATGAAAATCTCAGCCAGTCGTGCTCCCCACTGTGGTTACACGGGAATCATTTCTATTGGGGAAATGACATTTTTCGGGGAGGTTCGGCGGGGGGGGGGGGTCCTCTTTCAAAGGGAGATTGAAGGTTGCTTGGTGCTGCATGGGTCTGGTTCTGGTCACCTAATCCTGTTGTAGATGCTCCGTCAGCTAGAACTGAGCAGCTCAGTCCCTGTCCAGGTCCCGGGAGGGAAGGAGTTTTCTACGTTGGGTAGGTTTGTGTGCAACAGACACAGTAATACCTAACACTTGTGCAGCCCTTGTTGTGTGCAGGCTCTGAGTGCTCCACACATATGAGCTCGTGCGGTCCGTGCCCTGGGAGGTGAGTTTTGTCACCATCTGCATTTTACAGATGGAGAAACTGAGAGGCAAGAGGAGGCTGGATGACTGCCTGAGGTCTCTCAGCGAGCAGGCCATCCAGCTCCAGATCTGGAACTTATAACCATCTCCTGCCTCTCAGGCACAGAGGAGGCTGGGGTCGGGGTGGCAGTCATGGGCGGGCGGAGGTGGGGGGAACAGACCTTCACTGTTCCTACCTTGATCGAGAGGAAGAAGGCACTAGCCTAAAGTCTAGGAGGCCCAGAATCCTTCATCCAGGCCCATTTCTGCCACTGTGGCCAAAGAATGACTCCTGGCCAGAGTGCGGGCAATTAAAGTGCCTGTTGGCTGGGGGGGCCAGGCTTCTCCATGCTGTCTTGGCCTGGAAGGGGAACAGAGCATCCTGGAATGTGGTTTCTGGGAGGCAGCTTGGAGATCACACAGTTCCTTGGCCTCAGCTGACAGATAAGGAACCAGAGGCCTGGAGTTCCAGGACTTGTCCAAGGTCATGTGACTGGCTGCTGGCGGCCAGAAGCACCCAGGGAAGGAATCCTGTGGCACAGATCCTCGGTGAGCGCTCGACAGTCCTGGGCGTCAGCCCGAGCTCTGCCTCCTAACAGCTGCCAGTTAGGGTCTCCAGGGTCTCAGTGTCCTTGTGTTAAATTAGGGTGGTGACCTAGGTGGTCACTAAGTTTGCTTCACCTGCTTATTCCATACTTGGAGACTGCCTGCGCGTTTTATAAGAGCAGGGGGCCGCCTGATCTCGCATCATGTAGGGAAGCAAATGCTGACATCCCCACCCCTAGCTTGGTTATAACCACCTTCTTTGCATATATATTCTTTTAATTTATTTTGAGAGGTGGGGGGAGGGACAGAGAGAGAGAAAGGGAGAGCGAAAATCTCAAGCGGGCTCAGCGCTGTCAGCACAGAGCCTGACGAGGGGCTGGATCGCATGAACCGAGAGACCATGACCTGAGCTGGGATCAAGAGTCGGAGGCTTAAGCAACTGAGCCCCCCGGGTGCTCCCCCCTTCTTTGCTTAAAATCAAAGGGAAATACTGTTTTCCTCCTTGCATGGCAGACAATCCAAACACCACAGTGCTCACGTCCGACAGATTCATTTCTGAGGCTGGCCAAGGACTCTGTGGCCATTGCCCTCTGCTCACCCCTGCCCACTCAATTCTCATCTATCTTCCAGACTATCTGAGTCCAAATACTTCCCATGACACGGCTGCTTATCTTCCAGGACCTCTGGGAGCTGGAAGAGGCCCATGTCTATTGGAATGTGAATAATAGGTCTTCAGCAAACACACACAACCAGGACAAGAGGATGCGGGCCGCAGTGTCAAGGCTGGATTCTGCCAAGGCGGCTACTAAGGGTTTTCTGCTGGCGTTTGCTCTCCTTTACTCCCCTTGTCCTGACCCCAAAGAAAACATTGTGTGAGTCAAAACCAAGAGATGGTGGTGATTTGGGAAACTGTCAGGAGCCCAAGGCCAATGTGGACATCACTTGATGGCAGAGTCCAAGCCAGCCTCGGTCAGGAGTCTTCGTGGTCAGAAGCCTCCAAGGTCCCAGGCCTATCTGAGGACGAAGTGCTTGGTAAACTTTACGTGGTCCGGCTGAACCTGCCTTCATAAAATACTGGGGTCAATGTATGAATCAGGTCGATTCCACAGGCATGATGCTGCAAAAGAGAGTCCGTCTTTTGTTTTGAACGTTATCGTTCAAAGGAACGTCTCGAGCTTTTACTAAAGACTCTCCAGGCTGTGATGATGTGATAAAGGGGTTGGAGGAAACAAAGCATTTCCAAGTCGTGGCCTCAGGAGAGGGGTCTGCATACGACACCTCCGAGTTGTTTGCTGACCTAGAGTTAGAGGGGGGACATGGGTCTCTCCTGGGGTCCCAGAATGGAGCCGCCCTAATGCAGTCCTTGTCCCTTGGCCTGAAGACTGGGAGGACAGAGAAGTCCTCCAATCTGTTTTCAGAGTCTCATTCCCCAAGCGTATCACCCTCGAAATCAATTCCAGTTGCTTAAGGCCCCACCCCTGTGCTGAGTTCAGATACAAACAGGAGTAACACCAGCTGACACGGGTACTATTTTAAAAGCTATGGGGGCGCCGGGGTGGCTCAGTTGGTTAACGTCCAACTCTTGATTTTGGTTCAAGTCATGATCTCATACTCACGAGATCAAGCCCCGAGTCGGGCTCTGTACCGAGCGTGGAGCCTGCTGGGGATTCTCTTTGTCCCTCTCTCCCCCACTCATGCCTTCTCTTTCAAAATAAATAAACTTAAAATAAACCCCATTAACAGCTATGGCATATACCGAATCCCCATAGGACCCATGCATCGAGGGCACTGCTACCAGTAGAGTGACCATATAATTTATTGTCCAAACCAGGATATTTTTGAGTGAAGTGGGAGAGTCAACCAGATAGACCAGCAAGACACAGACACGCATCAGGGCTGTGCCAGGCAAACTGGGACATCTGGTCTCCTTAACTGTCACCCCTATTTTGCAAATGAGAAGACTGAAACCCAGAGAGGTTAAGTAGCCTGTCACACACCTGGATCCTTTGATTATGGATGGAGTGCCATCTCCAAAGCTTTCCCCAGGATGCCCCCTTCCTGCTCCTCCCTCCTTGGGCCCAGGCTGCAGAGCCTCTGTCCGCACCTCCCCTCCCCGCCCCGGGCCCTAATCTCATTGTCTGCTCTCTCACAAGCCCTCAGAAATTTCTCCCTCTACCAGAAGTTGGCCTGTCATGATCTGCATTCTTGACTCAGAGGAGGTGGTGCTTCACGTGGATCTTGGAAGATAAAGAGAACTTCCAGAGAGCAAAGTGAGGAGGGGAAGGCAGTTCCAGGCAGGGAGGCATAGCATATGCAAAAGCACAGAGGTGCCAACAGCAGACTTGATCCAGAGAGTACCTACGAGTTCAACATGGCCCAAGCACTGGATGATGTTGGGTAGTAGTGGGAGGCAGGAGAGGGGGGTTTTGACACAGAGGAGGGTCCCGCAGGCAAATCTCAGATGGGGGTCACCCAGAAGGCGATGAACAAGTCTCAAAATGAAGGAACCGCTTTTCACCCGGGGCATGTGATATTACAGGCTAAGGCATAGATGTCCCCCTTCTACCCGGACCAGCCCCATTTTTTGACCGTCCTCCAGCTGGCTGGGATCCAGGGCTGGGAAGGCTCACCAAAGTGTCCCTGGCTTGATGTACAACGTGGACTGCCTTGAACGCAGTGCACGGCCAATAAAAGAGAAGCGGGGGTCAGATTAGCAGGGGAGCAAACTCAATGACATTAGCGCTCCCTGTGAAAGATGCTCAGAGTCTTCACCAACGTGGGTCTTAGATGAAGTCGGATTGGAAAACTATGTTTATGGAACTGGCTTGGATTAAAGAGGGCATAGGTTCATTTTTGAATAACATGTGTTTCATGTTAACTCACATTTATCTGTTAATCATTGACCCTGCGTTCTCTGTTACATCTGTGGGCCACTTTTCCATATCGTGTTACACCAATCACAGCTGATGGCAACTGAGTAAACATGACCCGTCCCCTGACTCACCACCTGCTCCTCTGGATTCACACGCCCCTTGAGTTCGAAAACCCAGGGAATGTTTCGAATGCCTACTTTGCTAATTCAATTACCTGCTGCCTAATCTTGGAACCAAGTATCAGGAGATAATAAGCTCCTTTCTGCCACAGGAGGCTGAGCCTTTACCTCAGTGACTTTGCTAGTTTATTTCAAGATTTGAAATAAAAACAGTACTCAGAAAATGTTCGAGAAAGGACACCAACTGGCTGATTAGCTGACCTAAGATGTTTCCTAACAGAAAGACAAATTAAAACGACACCTTTTCCATTCAGCAAAATATGAACTGTGATAGACTGTCCTCCCTCTCACAGATCTCTTTATGCTATGCCTTATGTTAAATCACGTTGCTGTGATTCGCTATCGAGTGTTTCCTGGTATTGACCAAAGAACAATAAAAGAGGATAATTTACTAATAAATCCTAAAACAAATATTTTCACATACTACCAGTCATTTCAAGTCTTTGTGAGAATACAGACCCAGGATAACGCAGAGGGGCTGCTCAAAGTCTCCATTCATTTGCCCTGATTTTTCAACTGCAATGACACTATTTACTATAAGAGCAGAGAAACCGCTAACCATCCTGGGTAGTTCCTCATACGAGACAGGCCTTGCTCTACGTTACTAACGGATTCGAAAGGTTGAAGACGCAATTTTTGTGTGCACGCATCCTTTCATGCAAAGGAAGGGGTTCTCAAAGGCGTCCTTTGGTAGACCCTCCTGGAGTATGGATTGATTCTTCTGCTTTGTGAAAAGGGCCCCCTTGTTTATCAGTCTGGCAAGTTCCGATTTTCTGATATTTGCCTCTGTGTGTGGCTAGAGACTCCGACGTGTTCAGACAGACACACAGAAAGGACAAGCACTTTGCGGATCCCAACAACAGGAGGTAAGCTGGCACGAGGTTCCGGCTTTGGCCAGTCCCTCCCAGCGGGCATCCCCAAATGAAGAGCATACTCCGTTTCTGAACTGAAAAAGGTAAACGAGGGCAGAGGAGCCACCCATAAGACAACAGCCCACCTCCAAACTGGCAGAGCTGGGGATAGAGCGGGAAGAACAGGGCGTTTAAGAAGGATCTGGTGTCATTTAATTTTCCGACAGGCAAAGACAGTTACTTTTAAAAAGACTGAAAAGATCGTAAGTTTCACTCCAGATGTCTCCTCTCTTTCTAACGAAAAATTATCTTCTAAATAAAATGCTTTCTTCTTGGGGCGCCTGGTGGCTCATTCGGTTAAGCGTCTGACTTCGGCTCGGGTCATGATCTCGTGGTTTCTGAGTTCAAGCCCCCAGTCGGGTTCTGTGCTGACAGCTCAGAGCCTGGAGCCTGCTTCCGATTCTGTCTCCCTCTTTCTCTCTGCCCCTCTCTCGCTCATGCTTTCTCTCTCTCTCTCAACAATAAATGAACATTAAAAAAAAAAAAAAAAAAAGCTTTCTTCTTCCCACTCCCCACGTCGCTCCGCCCCAGCTCCCATTTCTCAAGGCCACCACCACTGTGAAAGGTCAGGGTGTTACAGAGAACAAAACCGAAACAGGAAATAAAGGGGCAAAGCCCCTTTGAGCATAATCCATTGTCCAATTTGACCTCTGTATGAGGCTGCCGTTGTTTCATACACTATTTCACATCTTATGACAAAAGCCAATGATTTTTCCCCTCACCAGCTCTATCTGGGGTTTGGTGACAACAACGGCATGTCGTCCCCACTCCCCCACACCGGCTTCCTCTGGGTGGAGCTGGCCAACATGCTGGCATGTCCGCAGCGCAGGCCACCGCCAGGCCCGGTAAAACAGAATTCACTTACATTTGATCCGAGAGCGCCAGATCTCCCGGAAGAGGCCCGCATCACGAGCACCGGGATGGCCTTACTGGAGTTAAAGGGACACAGATGGGACGTAGTAGTGTCAGAAACAGTGACGCCGAAGAATTTCCAGATGCTTCTCTTTAGTGAAAAAGTGAGACATAAGTATGCGATCTGAGCACGTGACGTGCGTGCCAAGGGTGTTTTCCTCCCACAGATAACAAAACACTTTGGGAACAGAACGATCTGTTGATGTGGGTAATAAATGAGTCAGTAGCCCTCACGGGGACACAACACGGCCCTTGGGTTTGGATCAGTTTCTTCAGATCCTGGGTCTAGCTCGTAGACCCCCCCTTAGGGTCAAGAACAAAGTCCACCCCCGTCTTCCATGGAAGGATATCGTAACACACCTGTTGCTTCACTGAGTTATCCCGCATTTATTCAATGTGTCACTTCCTAAGTATCCCTTTGCCAGCAAGTGAAGAACCATCGTCTTCTGACTGTCTCCCGGGTAGCCTTCTGTCTAACCTCCCATACAGCTTCCTGAGAGTATGTACGTCCGAGCAGTACGGCGAGAATCCTTACGTCTCAAGTTTCAAGACTCGTATGAGGCCTAAAATGTGCTTCCGGTCCTCAGGAACGAGAAGCGAATGAGGCTCCCGGCCGGCCGGGGAGAGGACCACTTCTCAGCGTGGAACCAGGTTGAGAAAGGTCCTTTCGCTCAGAAGAAACTGGGTGTGTGTGTCAGAGAGGGGCTTCCTGCTTCTGAGCTGGGGAAGCCCCCGCCGGCCGTCCTGGGCAGGTTCAGTGAGAACCACGTGTTCCCAGGCAATGACCGCCAAGCTGCGTTCACCCTCCGTGAGGCCTCCTGTTCGCAAGTCCAGTAACATGCCCTCCCCCGGCAGTGACAGGGCTCTGTGTCACGTCGCTTTTAAGGAACGAAGGAAAGTAAACGGCAGAATCACTCGCTTGTAAGGCTTATCCGTGGCAGGGACCAGAACAATCCTGCCCCAAAGCAGGGGCGTTCCAACCGGCCCACACACCGGCGACGGGAGCACAATGCTTCCAGATGCCCCAGCGCCGTGCGCACAGGACCCTGGGCTCCTTGACAAGCTGGCGCCCTCAGCCAGCAGGGAGATGTCACTGCTGACTTGATTCATTGGCTCGGTCCCCATGGGTTAAAGGGCAGCCTCGGGACCACACTGGGCACGGACAGCCCAGGCTGAAGGTCTCGCCCCCTTCCAGAGGCTGCGTGCTGAAAGGAAGCTGTGCAAAGAAACACACGCGTCCTCCCTCCAGCCAAAACTAAAATCGACCCAAGAGCCCAGGAACGTAACTCTCTCTCCAGAATTCAATCAGCCGTCTCCCCGCTTTTAAGTGTTTGGCTTCTGTTGAGAAAGAAAAAAAAAAAAATCAAAGCCACCCTAATCCTGACTCATTTGAGGAACTGGACTCTTCAGCTCCCGTTCCGACATATGCAGAACCAAGAAAAAAAATGGTTGGAGGCCATTGCGGAGGTCAGCGGACTTGACTCTGTGTGTGTGTGTGTGTGTGTGTGTGTGTGTGTGTGTGTGAAGGAGCACATTTTCACGACGTCAGAGAAAGTGGAGTTCAAGTTTGCTCTGAGAGGCCTTCCTTTCTGTTAAGTGATTCGGCTCCTTGTTTCAATGTTTCACCTTTTTCCTTATTCCCACTTTAAAATTAAGGCAACTGTGAGTTAAGGGAAGTTGCCAAAACTTGGGATTTCAACTCAACGCAAGTTTCCTAAGTTCCTAGGACACGTGAGGTGCTCAGTAGACGTGCCTCAGGGTGTGCGGGTGTCTAAGGACACACACCCTGTCCTCCAGCAGAAAGAAATACTTCGTGTTGATCCTAACAGAGTGGGTGTGGCCAATTCTTTCATTCAGCCGAGCACGTACTATAGTCAAGGCACCAAACGCTGGAAACAAGGCAGCCATGACTTTCTTGCCATAGTGTTTTCAATCTTGTGGAAGAAGACAATTGTTAAATAGTAATTTCAGGCGGTGACAAGTACGATGAAGAAAGTAACACAGAGAGGTGGGATAGAGTTGATGGAGATTTGCAACCTCAGCTAAGGTGACCAGGGACGGGCTCAGGGAAAGGGTGAACCTTGGGCTCAGACCCACACTATGAGAAGGAGCCAGCCACACAAAGATCTGGGGGAAGAGTGCTCTCACAGCAGAGGCAGGTGCAAAGGCCCTGGGCAGGACTACCCAGGAAGGGATCTGGGGAGGCTTGATGGAGGAGAGGATACGTGGGAATCAGGTTTCGAGGAATGAGTGGGCGTTCCACAGCCAGAGGAAAGGAAGGCACCGTTAGCAAGGCCTGGAGGCCCAGGGACGCGCGTGGAGGGTGAATCGGCAGTCTTCACACACGGTCCAGTGTGGCTGGAAGACAAGGTCGGGGCCGAGGGTATTGGAGGACATGGCCTGGAAACGTGGCTAGGAGGTCATGCTGGGTTTTAGCCCACATGGTTTGACCATTAAGATCTCCTTGTTAATCTTTTTACCGAGAACCCCAGGGGCGTCCCTGAGAGTTAGACAGATAAGTTACACAAGCAGAAGGCAAGGCCTCAAATGGCAAACCCGGTCCTCAAGGAGAAGGACCATGCCCCTGGGGTCCGCATCCTGGGGTCTCCAGGCCTCGAATTCTTGTTAGGAGGAAAGCCCCTCCCGGAGGAGCCCTGGTTTGACACAGGGTAAGCCCTCGCATTTCTGCAGAAAAGCCGAGAGGGAAGGAGGGCGAATAAAAGCAGCATGTGTTCACTGTGGACAGTAGTAGACACTGGGAAAAACACTGAGCTGTTCAATGGTGGCTTATTTGCTGGGCTGCCCTAAAGCCCCAGACCTGGCTGGTGCCAAGTTAAGTTTCGGCCTCCGGGGAGCTTGCTGCACGGGAGACGTCTGGCTGCAGTTACCCTCCGAGTGTGACCAAGTCACGGAGCCCAGCCCTGGTCCCCTGCGAAGTGTGGCTTCACGGCCGGGCAGCTCTGGAAGCCGGCCTCACTGGACTGCTGTGGCCAGCGAGCTAAGTGATTCGCCCTCCTGCTGCCCGGGGTGAGGGCTCCGGAGCGCACACAGGGCCCCCCGGGGTCCCCTCTGGACGGGGCTGGGCCTTCGCCGGAGGAAACCAAATAGGGCGAAAAGCAAGGAGAGAGAGAGAGAGTTCTCAGGAAACACAGGCCGGCCAAGCCTTCAGACGCAAAGATCGCATCACAGCCTCCGGGGACAGCTCGGGTCCCCCACCCCGAAGGGGGTCTCCGCGAGACCTGCCCCCACCACTCCTCAAGACCACACAAGTTCCCACCCACGTCGCCCCCTCGTCTCCTTCGCGTTTCTCCACAGCACTTACCATCATGTAAGACGTTACTATATCTTATTTATTACGTGTCTCTATCAGAATGTGAGCTACGTGAGGCCTAGAAATTATTATTTTTTGTCTGTTTTATTTTTATTTCCCTGCAGCATCCCAGAGCTTGGCATACGGTGGGGACAAAGCATTTCCTGAATAAATGAATGAAGGAACGTGTGGATAAAATACGCCCCGTGGCAACCACGGTCATCCCCATTTTATAGATGGGGAAAGGGAAGCTTGGAGGGATTTGAGTAACACGCTCTAGGCCAGGGCTTCTCAATATCAATGGGCAAGTCAATCACTGGGGATCTTGTTAGAATGCAGACTCTGATTCAGCAGTCTGGACGGAGCCTGAGAGTCCTCATTTCTACAATTTTAACTTCCAGGTAATACTGATGCGGTTGGACAGCTCACGTCCAGACACAGAGATGTCACGAGGCTTGTGGGTGACTGTACAGTCTAGTCGTTAAGAGTGGATACTGACTTGGAGCAACCGACTTCAGCTCAGCTCATGATCTCACGGTCTGGGAATTCGAGCCCCGCATCGGGCTCACTGCTGTCAGCACAGAGCCCGCTCCGGATCCTCTGTGCCCCCTCCCCGCCCCTCCCCGCCCCTCTCAAAAATAAACGTAAAAAAAAGTGAACACTAACTTGGCCACTTACCAACTCTGTGGCCTGGGCACATCCCTGTGCCTCTGCTTCCTCGGCAAATTCTAATGAAGATTAAATTAATTGGGCCAGGAAAGTACTTGGTACATTGCTTCATCTGTAACAAGTTCTTCTTAAAAATGTATTATTATTACTACTTTTTTTCAAGCCTGAATCTAACAGCTCCCTCTCAGAATCCTTGTGGAATATTATTTTCTACTTCACCAAAATAGAAAAAGCTTACATTTATGCCGAGAACAATGCCAACTATATCTACTATCAAACAGTTAGAAGTTTCTGCTGGATATATTTATGTGAGAATTTTGAGACAGGTTCCTAAAAGCGGAACTGCTGGTATTCGTATTTTACAATCCGATAGTTACTGTCGAGTTGCTTTTTAAAAGTTGATTTACTTATTTTAAGAGAGACAGAGAGAATGGGGCACGGGCAGAGAGAGAGGGAGAGAGAGAGAAAACCCCAAGCAGGCTCCACACTGTCAGTGCAGAGCCCAGCGCATGGCTCAAACCCATGAACCGTGAGACCACGACCCAAGCCAAAACCAAGAGCTGGATGCTCAACCAACTGGGCCACCCAGGTGCCCCTATCAAATCGCCTTAAAATTTTTTTTTAATGTTTATTTATTTATTTATTTTTTTGAGAGAGAGAGAGAGAGAGAGAGAGAGAGAGAGACAGAGCACGAGTTGGGGAGGGGCAGAGAGAGACGGACACACAATCCAAAGCAGGCTCCAGGCTCTGAGCTGTCAGCACAGAGCCTGATGCGGGGCTCGAACTCACGAACCGCAAGATCATGACCTGAGCCAAAGTCGGATGCTCAACCAACCGAGCCACCCAGGCGCCCCTCAAATTGCCTTTTATACCAACGGTATTTAGGAGTACCCATTTTCCCCCATCTTATCCAACAACGGATATTAACAATCTTTTAGATTTTTTCCAGTTTAATTGGGCAGGAACCTCATTTTCATTTGAGTTTACGTTGCTCTGATCACTGGTGAGGCTAATGTTTGTCATTTATTTGCATTTGTTTTCTTTCATATGTTTATTTGCCATGAACACTTTTGTGAATTGCCAGTTCATATCCCTTCACCCATTTTTATAATTTTTGGTCTTTTCCTTATTGATCTGAAGAAGACATTTACATATTTGTCTGTCGACTATGTTGCAAATATATTCTCCCAAATATCTTTTAGTTTGTTTGCGATGTTTTATGATCACACACAAGTTTAACAGGTTTATAGATTTAAATCTGTCAATCTTTTCTTTAAGGGTTCTGGATTTTATGATTTGATTAGGAAGAAGAGCTTTCCCATCCAAAGATTATGAAAATAGTCAGTACTTTCTGCTAATATTCCTTTTTTACATATAACTTTCTAACCCACCTATTTTTTTCCCAGTGAGGTAGAGGTTTTCTGTGACTTCTTTCCAAACGAATAGCCAGTTGTCTCCATATCTTTTATTGTGAAGGAGTCTATACATCTGTACTGTTTGGGACAATCATTTTACCAATATTTTTTCTGCCCCTTTCTCTCTATCCTCTCCTTCTGGGACTCCAATTATGTGTATTTTTATGTGTATACTTTATGGTGTCTAACAGGTCTCTGAGGCTTTGCTCCTTTTTCTGAAATTTTTCCCCTTTCTGTTCTTCCGATGGAATATTTCTACTGATCTTCAAGTTTGCTGATTCCTTGTCAGCTCAAATTTGCTACTGAGCCCTTCTAATGAATTTTTCATTTCAGTCATTTTACTTTCAACTCCAGAATTTCTGTTTGGCTCTTTTTATAATTTCCATCCTTTACTGACATTCTTTATCTGATGAGTCATTGTTATCATACTTTCCTTTAATTCTTTAAACATGGTTTCTTTCGGTTCTCTAAACATATTTACAATGGCTGCTTTGAAGTCCTTAATTGCTAAGTCCACCATCTGGGCTTCGTGAAGGGCGCTCCACCTGATTCCTTTTCTCCCCCTGCACACTGTTTACTCTGTACCTATTTCTTCACGTGCTTCACGTATGTAGTTTTCTAAACTGAAAGTTTTAGATAAATACGTGGCAACTCTGCATTCTTACCTTCCTTTGGGAAAAGGTAGTTGTTAACTTTTTTTGTGTTGCTTATTTAGTGCCTTGGTGGATCTAATTCTGTGGCATCTGTTTCTCGTGCAAAGTGTTATCTCTGACGTCCCTGCTCAGTATTTTTTTACACTTGTTTTATTTTTAAGCCTGGTTTCCTAGGGGTTGTGCTGGATCAGCATAGCCTAGTGATGAGCCAGTGACTGGCCAGAGGCTGTACATAAACACCTTGGTCTAGGAAGGCGTCCACCCTCGGCCAGTGGACCGGCGTGCGGCTTGGGGAACGCAAGGTCAGGCAGTTTATAAGCGTGCCCCAGCTTCCCCTTTCTGCACTCACAAGGCCTCACATTCGATTAGTTGATTACCCGATATTTCCTAGGGGCTAGTAACATTGTTTGCCATAGGGATGCTTCTGTTTCTTTCTTTACAGTAAAGGTGATTCATTTCTTTCTAATTTTTTTCAGTGTTTATTATTTTGAGAGATAGAGAGAGAGAGAGAGAGAGAGAGAGAGAGAGCGCGCCAGTGAGCAGGGGAGGGGCAGAGAGATAGGGAGACAGAATCCAAAGCAGGCTCCAGGCTCTGAGCTGTCAGTACAGCTTAACCCACTGAGCCACCCAGGTGCCCCGGCCTTATGGGTCATTTTAAAGGTGTCTCTCTTATAAGTAACTTATGCTTGGATTAAAAAAAAAATCCAACCTGACAGGCTCTGTCATTTGCTAGGGCATTTATTTCATTCACAGTTATTTGGATTATCGATATGTTTGGATTTATTCTTGCCATCATGTTAATATAAATGTGTGTATGTATTTTTTTCATGAAAAATTTTAAAAATTTTTAAATTTTTAGCTTTTAGAGAAAGTGGGCACAAGCAGGGGCAGCGTCAGAGGGAGAGAATCTTAAGCAGGTTCTACGCTCAACACAGAGGCAGATGTGAGGCTCAATCGTCCAACCATGAGATCATGACCTGAGCCAAAATCAAGAGGCAGACACTTAACTGACTGAGCCACCCAGGCATCCCCATGAGTTCTTTTAAAATGCTTCTTTAGTGGTTTGGATGCTTTTATTCTTTTAAGGTGTCACTAAAAATTTCATGTATTTACATTTTTTATTTTCTCAAAGTCTTGAGCTAATTGGTACAGAAACTCTTCCCCAAACAAGACAAGCATCTTGACTTGCTTTCATTTCCATTTATCCTGCCTTCTAATTCTTATCTTGAGATCATTTGGATCTCCATTTCAGATTGTGATAAAATAATGGAATAACGAGTTTAACTGGCATTTTGGTGGGTCCTTTTGTGCTACATTATTGGAAAACCCCTCAAGTTTCCAACCCGCTGCTTTATTCTTTTACATCCATTCCACTTCACAGCTTATACACTGAGGTTTTTGCTTGAGAGATCAAAATTTTAAATGTACAAAACTCTAGCTTCTCTATTTCATGGAAACACTGTCTTTTTGTATCTCTCTGAAGATATCAATCGTGCTCATTCTAAAATCTTCTGTTTGGTTCATTACTATACCGTCTGGTATGAGTTTTTCTGTTTTACAGCAGTTGATGCCTCTCTGTCCTGGGGTTGATGCTCCTCATTTAGTGAGCGTTTCTTGGTGGTCTGTGCGTCATCTGTCTGTTCTACTGATTGAGTCTGTCTCTGGTGACTGGGCAATGCTCTGAGGAGGGGTGTGAAGTAGAATACAGTAGAAAACACATGAACTTTGGAGCCAGAAAGACCTGGTTACAGACCCTTCTCTATTACTTACCAGCTGTGTAACGCTGGGCAAGTCTTTGAGACTTGGTTCCTCTACATGGGACAATGACCCCTCCCCACTTGCAGAGGTGCTATATGGACTAAATTTGACAGCACATGAATACAGACCATGAAAGCCTAAGCACAGCAGTAAACGGTATGTTTTTTTTTTTTTGTCAGTTATTTAGAAGAAAGCTCTTCATTCTTTAGTCTTTGATTAAATGTGATCAAGTTAATGGTCCCAACACCTCTCTCTTTATGAAGCTTCTCTGGATCATTCTAGGGGAAAGCAATCCAGTCCTCCATTTCTAAGTTTAAGCTTCTGTGTGGTCACTGATATATCAGGTGCATCCTTCCTTCATAGGGATATAGACTCATCACAAGTCAGGTGAAGTTCCCAGATCAACGGACTCATTTTGGCAGAAATTAGATCACGGGCAGCCCTGTCTGGTATGCCTGCATGGACATGGAGGGGGTATAATTTACTAAGATATATTCTAATGGATACTAGTATTGATATCACACTGATATCAACATCCTAATGATGCCCTATGGCAAAGTGATTGATGTGTATCGTCAGAAAATCATCCCTTATTTCCACATTCTTTTACCTCCTGGAAATCAGGTCAGTTCTTTAGAATTGCTGTCCCAAAGCTAGGCCAGAGCTGGCCAGAGGGGTAAACCTTTTCATATGGTTTTGTGGAACAAAGAGTGGAGTGGCATTTATTTAATGTCTCTAGAGTTCTTTGAAAGATCCAGACTTTCACCTAGAATCCCAGTCCTTTATTCCCTGTAGACTGTCATGTATGACTTTCTTCCTTCTTGCACATTTACAAGAGCCAACCCCCAAATCCTCCTCTTCCAGCACCAGAAAGCTGCACACAGACAGGTTTTCAGTGTCAGCAAATGAAGCCTGAATCCTGAGACAAACCTCCCATCCCTGCCCTTGAACTTCATACACTGTGAATAAAACTTAACTGTGGAGTGGGACCACCAAATGGTCTCCCCCTCATAAGCCATAATGCTTGTGACCTGCGTGCTAACTTAGCTCCTGAGACCCGTGCCCAGGGGTTCTGCTTAAAGGCTCGTCTGTGCAGAGAGACTACAACAAAGTGAAGCTGTTACATTTTCCAGACCAATTCCCATCAAGCTGTAGGAGAGGCTGTAATCTCACTTCCAACAGGAACTTCCTGTAAGGAGCAAACGCTTGCCTCATAAGGGCTGTCTGGCCCACAGAAGCCACTGCCCATAGGTCATTTATCGGCAACACCCATGACGAGTGGTGTGACAGCCTCCTGTGGCAGGTGGCCTGGTCTTCCCCATTCCTAAGTCAGGAGAAATGAACGAGCAGAGCCACGAGTACACAGAAGTGGTGGACCCCAGAAGGTATGATGGACTTACCTAGTGCCACAGGAAATGCCTTCCTGTCCCACGGTCCAGAGATCTATCTGCCGTATACTTTGGAGGAGGTGTAGAGACCAGTTACCTTTGCCTGTTTTGTAGACGAGCTAGGCACAGAGAACAGAGAGTCCGTACTGCCTCCATCGTACACTTACAACTAGTGACCCTTCCTTCTGTCCATGAGGGAAAAAGTTCTCCCTGCAACACGACAGATGTTCGTGCGGACAACGCGCCGAGCGTGCTGGGGGGGAACGCGTTCCTGGACCCGGGGAACAGGTGGAGCTGCTGGTGTAATGAATAATATCAAGAGGGTCGGAAGCCAAGAGCACGCGTGACCTGCTGAGTGGAAGCCGCGGTCCGCTGCTGGCAAGGAACAGGGTGGCGTTTCTTCTTCTGCGCGAGCAGAGCTCACAGACACGGGCGCCTCACGGACGCAAAGGGAATACCGTGAGGGATGGAAACGACTGAGCGGGCGGCTCGGGAGAGGGTGACCTGTTCTACATTCGACGCTTCACATGGTCCAGGTTTTCAGGCCACAGGACCCACGAGGACACCACTCTCACCGTCCCATGATGCTTTCCCCACGTCCTGTGGGCAGTGTCTGCTCCAACTGTAGGCCCAGATGTGTGACAGGCGGGGGGCCCTGCTGCCCCGATTTTCAAGCTGTCAATGGAGAGGCTGTCCCTTTGGCTGGCTGGCTGCCCCTCACGTGCCCATACGAAGGGCAACGATTCCGTGATTCTCTCAATGTGACGGCACACCTGACTCGCTTGAACGTCCCGCCCCAGTTACTCCCAGGAGGGTCCCCCTCACACCCAGCCGCTTGAGACTGTGAGGGACTCGGAGGCAGTTTTTCACCGAATGGCTCTCTTCCTGAATTCATGCAGACAGACTAAACAACTCTGTCTTATACTGTAGATGTTTTTCTTCCAGCCCACAAAGACTTATTGAGCATATATGACACACCGAGCATTGTACTAGGGCCTGGAGATATAGCGGGGAGCAGAGAGAAAGCCTTGTTCTTACGCGGCAGGGGGCCAGGAGGAGGCAGATAAACGGGTCAAACATGAAAAGACACGGAATGTCAACCGGCGGTGAAGGTGCCAGGGAAGTACGAGCAGGAAAGAGGCACAAGGAGTGCTTGGGGCCAAGGCCGGTCGGGGGGTGTCACTGGGAAGCTGGTATTTGAGCACGCAGCCGAAGGAGGTAAGTCCGCGGTCATGTGGCTCCCTGGGGGAAGGGCATCTGGGTAGAGGAAAGATCAAGGGCAAGTTCTAGAGGTGGGAAAGTGTCTGCTGTAGTCTAGGACCAGCAAGGGACAGCGTGGTAGGAGTAGAGAGAGTGGTAAAGGAGGAGGAAGTGGGGTCGGAGAGCGATAGGACACAGACTGTGGGCCAGCTGGGGTGCTGGAAGATTTGGGGGTGGGTAAGCCATCAGAGGGGTCTGAACTGAGGCTTAACATGACCTCACCTACATTTTGGAAGGCTCGCTCTGCTGCTGGGCCGGGAGCAGACCGCAGGGGGGCCAGGAGGGAAGCAGGGACACGCGTGAGGGCCTACTGCGATAACCAAAGACAGAGCACGGTGCCTGGGAGTGGGGGGCGGGCAGTGGAGGTATACAACGTGGTGCCATCCTGATGTATTGTGACGGTGGAGACATCAGGGCTGCTGGATCAGAAGTGAAGTGTGGGAAGAGAGGCGTCAAGGACGATCCAAGGTGTTTGACCTGAATAACTGGGAGACTGAGCAGCCATTTGCGAAGACGGGGAAGGCTGTGGGAGAAGCAGGTTTGGAAAGGTACCGCTGAGGGCTCAGCTGTGGGGAAGATTGAGATTTCTGTCAGGCATCTAGGCAGTTAAATATTAGAGTCTGGATTTCATGGGAGAAGTCTGGGCTGGAGAGAAACATCTGACGTCTTCAGCACGCACTGAATACAGAGCCACGAGTCTCTGAGACTGACCCTGAACCCTACACATGCTGGGGGGTGAGGAGAGAAGCCAGTGAGCAAGGAGGAACCGAGGAGGCTGTTTCAAGGAGGTAGGAGGGATGATCACATACTAGTTGTCAAACTTCCCCTTGAGATGAAATCTACAGTTGACTTAGAATCAAGTAGAAATGCACACTCTGTATATACACTTGAGTTTCAATCTACAATTCGGTCTTATGAACGAACCCTCCATCCCCCCAGGCCTCAGTGACCCTTTGAGAACCTTCATGAATATGTGAGGATCTTCCCCTCAGAAAAATGCAACCTTAGATACCCCCAAGGTTGCCAGGAGTTCTCAGAACCAGAAAAGTCTATCCCAGAGGTCATGTTCAGAATCAACCCTTCCCCATCCCCAGAGAGGTCTTCTGGCATTAACCAAACTGTCTCAGTGTAGAAATTCAGGTGTCATGCCTCCCTGGCTTCTCCAGGTTATGTTTCTAAAGGTTGGAATGAGTTCAACTTTCTGGGTCCTCGGGGTAGAAGGCAAAATGTGAACGGGCTAGTTCGAGTCTGAAGGCAACAGTGACAAGCAGCGAGAACTCACCATCATCTCCTGGACGTGAAACATTTCTGCACCTCCAGAAGACAGTCGATTGGGGAAAGCGATACTGACAGATGACGCAGGAAGGGTGCTTGGCCCAGTATTATAGACCTGTGGGTGTGAGACACACACAGTGAGTTGTAATAGAAATCCAGATCTTCTTCATGGCATGCATTAGATTCTCCCACAGAGACCGTAGGGCTTGGGATCCAGAAGGTCAGGACTTCAAGTGTCCTGAGATATTGAATAACGTCAGGTTTTAATGAAACAGAAATCCTCCTAATATGCATTCTAAACCCCCCAAACTTCCAATTACCTTATTCCCTTTCAGCATGTTTTTGTCTTCTTCCTGCTAAAAATTCTACTTCTTTTTACATACCTAGGAATTACTCATAGGCCATTACACTTGGTGGGAACATAAACATAGTCTAGTCCAGTGGTTCTCAAATGTTAGCGTACATCAGAATAATCAAATGGGCTTCTTGAAACATACACTGGGGGCGAGTCATGCCCGGAGTTTCTGAAGTAGGTCCGCGGGGGAGGGGGGCGTTGGTGAGGGGGTTTACAGATGTTCATTTCTAGTAAGTTCCCAAAAGATGCTGCTGCTACTGGCTGTATTTTGAGACACACTGATCTGGTCCAAGCCCTGCTTTTACAGTTTGAGGTAACAGAGAAGAAGAAGTGGATTTTCCCCCAAACCAAATGATATTACTTTACAGAAAGGGCTGTTCTTACTACGCCCCCCAGCTGATAGGTGTCTCCGTAATTTACAGCTAATCTCTTTGCTAACACTGTTTGAGGACATCTGTGTACCTCTTTTCTGCCCCAGCATTTGGTCCTGTAAAACTCATCCCCCGAAAGCCCTCTTTGTTTTCTGTCTCCAGTGGTCCATCATGTCCTAAGAAATGAGAGGAAAGATGGTGGCCACAGAGAGACAGATAAGGGAAAGGAGATGGAGAAAAGGCTGAGAATGAAACTCAAGGAAAAAATGGAATATGAAGGAAAATAGAAAAGATGGATGGATGTGTAGAGACAGCAAGTAGATTAGCGGTTGCCTGGGGCTGGGGTAGGGGAAATGTGGCAGGCAGAAGAATGGCCTCCAGAGATGTCCCTGTCCCCAAATCCATGGAACCAAATCGTGAACACCCTATGTGGCAAGGGGGATCTAAGGCTGCTAATCAGTGTCCCTTCAAATGAAGAGATTATGTTGGACTATTCAGGTGGGTGTAATGTAACCACAAGAGTCCTTATACAGGGAAGAGGGCGACAGTCAGAATCAGGGAGGGATTCTGTGAGAATCCAGCTGTGAGAAAGACTCAGCTGGCCAGTGCTGGCTTCGAAGACGAAGACGACCATGCGTCAAAGAATGCAGCAGCATGTAGAAGCTGGAAAAGGTAAGACAGATTCTCCCCTCGTGGCTTCAGAAAGGAACAGAGCCCTGCTGATACCTTGATTTTTGCCCAGTGAGACCCATTTTGAACTTCTGGCCTCTAGAGCTATACGGTAATAAATTTATGTTGTTTCCAGTCACTGGGTTTGTGGTAATTTCTTACAGCCGCAAGAGAAAACTAACACAGGGAGTGACTGCTCACGGGTATGGAGTCCCCTTCTTGGGGTGATGAAAATGTTCCAAAATGAGGTTATGGTGATGGTTGCACAATTCTGCAAACACACTAAAAAATCAGTAACCTGTACACTTTAAACGGGTGAACGTCAAGGTTGAAAAATGATATGTCAATAAAGATGTTATTGCTTTAAAGAACATGGGTGCAATCAAGAGAGAGAAGAAGCTTAAATGCCGCTCTGTGGCCTGGGGACGAGAGGCAGTGGTCAGGGATTCGAGGCGTCTCTGAAGTTGGGGTCAGAAGGGCAGAGCCGGGAGGGGAAGGCACATCTAGCCAGGTCTTCACACACGACAGAACGTGTAAGGATCTAGCTTCAGCCAGCTCTTCCCTAGAAAACCGTGTGCTCATTTTTTTCCTTTTTTTTTTTTTTTTTTTGCAATAGTTGGTTCTGCTTCAAAGCACAAAGACACGACGGAGCAGAGGAGCAGTCCTTGCCAAGTCTTGATTCAAAAAGAACAAAATCCACCAAAGACAACAACCCCAAGACACAGGAAAGGAAGGAATATCTAACCACAACTGAAATAACGAATTTGAAGTGAAACACGAGAGCACAGAATTGAAAAGACAACTATTGACTTGTCTGGGAAATCCCAACGAAAGCAAGAGGAGGGGGAGGAAAGAAGAAAGTGGTTTTGCTTTGCACTGTTTCACCCACTGCCGCAGCACGGGTGAGAGGGCCCGTCTTACGTTTGCTTCTCCGCCAATGTTCCCGTGCAGCAGCTGCATTCGTTCCCACCATTATTTCTCAGGTGAGAAAAATGATAAACTCTTGATGAAAAAAACCAGCCTATTAGCGGTCAGCTGATTATTGTGTTTCTGTTACGAAAACTTTGACGGAAGGCAGAAAGCAGGCCCAAGACTAGTATTTCTGCCTTTCTCCCATCTGCATCTGCATCTGCAGTGAAGTCTTTAAACAATTAGTCGCTTGTTGAATAATAGCGTTTAAAAGACAGAAAGACCACTCTCTGTGGAAAGTCTTATGCCTTTCCTCAGGAGTGGTGCTGCCAGAACAAGGAAATATAGAACAGATTTATCCACATTCCCGATCTTACCCTCCCCCCAGCTCTGTCTCTTCGTCATTATGACCATCAACCTGGTCAGGGTCCTTCCTACATTTCAGTCATAGTAGTGACGTTTATATCAGAAAATGAGTCATCAGAGCATTCCTAAGGGAACTGTCACCTTTGCTGACACAAGAGAATCTCCTTCTCATCAATGACACGCACCAGCGTCTTTTGGACCCAGTCACCTCTCTTAATCCTGGACGGAATGCTGTGTACTTCCTCAGGCAACTGATAATCAAGAGATTTGCCTAAGGGGCATGCCTGGCCCCCATTCTCTGCCGGTACCCTATGTCAGGGCGGATGTGAAGAAAGCTTTTGGCTTGAATACCGAACTTTAAGCTCCCTGTAAAAATGCCTCCAGAGAAACCCGACTTAACCACATGCCCTCAGATCCACTGATCTTTCTTTCTTTCGTTTTAGAGGGGGACAAGGACATTTCTGGATCTTCAGTGTACCTCCGATTCTTTCTTGGCTTCTCTTTTAACACCTATACCCTCTTCATTAATGGTGTGTGTCTTCTGAACCCTTCTGAATCATTTTCTGGACTGTATCTTTTGTTGTAAGACACTTCCAAAACTCTAAGAGTGGGTAAGTAATTAAAGTGATTTAAATAAAATGAAATCACTCCATCTGGTCTTTATCTGTTTTCTATCCGATTACAAAAAGCAATGGAGTAAAAGAAACTAATTCTGAGAAGCAATTCAGAAACACAGAGGTCCTATTCACAGCAGGCACTGTGAGGTCTAAAGAGCAGGTCTAACCCCATCGTTTCCTTTTCCCTGGAAACTAAGCACAGGGCGTGGTAGTAGGGGCTTCGCTGGTCAGGAGGCGCCTCTTCTCTGAGCTGGGGACGTGTGTCCTCCATCATGGTTTCAGAGGTCTCTTGCCTGGGACAACACTTTAGAGAGAGGAAGACCATTGTTTGTGAGAGCCCACAAATGTTCGCTGCCTCCTTCTCTGGACCCACACCCCATGATTATTTCTCAACCCTTCGGTCCACCTAGGAATGGCCACGGGGAAAGAAAATAGTAATTACTGGTCATGGCGGTCGATGCCACACCAGAAAACCATCTTCTCCATGGGGAGGAATGGGTAGAGGCCAGAGACAGCCCTAGGAGCTGGAATGGAGGGATGTGGGGCGTAGGTTACAGCGCACAACGAGCACCACGGGTGAGCCAAGTTCATCTCCCTTCACTTCATCCGCAGCTCCTGGTAGGGTGCTTGGCCACATGCGGTTGTCCAGTCAGAGCCTGGCCAGCGTTTGCCAACTGAGGAGAACAGACTGGATGAGGCCAAGGTCCCTCTAGCGTAACATGCAAAGATGCTCGTGTTGAACGGTGCTGGCCTGGGAACTGACGCTTCACAGCGAGGGTCAGCTGTGGCCTGTAGGCCAAATCTGCCTGCCACCTGTTTTTGGCATGGCCTGCAAGCTACGAATGGTTTTACATTTTTAAATAGTTGAGGGAAGAAATATATATATATATATATATATGAGTAACATTTCACGACGTATGAAGATAATACAAAACCAAATCTCAGTGCCCAGAACCACAGTTCTGTCACGTGCTGTCTATGGTTGCTTGCGCACTGCAGTAGCTTCGTTGAACAGCGGCTACAGACACTGCATGGCCCACAATCCCAAAACCTTTACGCGCTGGCCCTCTGCAGAAAATGGTTGCCCACCCTGGTCTAGAGAAAAAGGAGTGTTCCTTACGACGTCCATGGTCCACACCGGGGGGCCCTGCTGAAAATGGGGTTTCTACGACTGGGGTGAGCGTGAGGAAGCAGCATGCTGCCTCCCACGGGGAGCTTACACGTTCTCGCACTGCTGTGCTCCTGGAAGACCGCACTTCTGAATGGCTGTCCCTCCGTGGAGGGGTGGGCTCCAGGCCGAGTCAACATGAAGAACCCCAGGAAAAAGGGGACTCGGCAAATGCATGAGGCTGCCCTGCCCATAAGCTAAATAATGATGGAGAACTCAAAGGACCCTTTGGGGCCATTGGGGTTGGGATGCTGGCCAGAGGCCTTCCTGGGGAAAGCTGGTGTTTATCACGCAGTTCTCCTTCCAAGTGTTGAAAAGCAGATGGGTCTACACAGCAGACAGGGAAGGGATTGATTCTGTGTGGTTATAGGAAACACACACCCACACACACACACACACACACACACACACACACCACTCTAGCCAAGCAGGCTGGGACAAGTTTCTCCTGGAAAGAGCCTAGTTCTTTAGCGGTTTTTCAGTAGAAGACCCATCTCATGGGCCCTTCCGTGGGCCCCCAGGGACAGAGATGGTCTCCAGGGGTGGGTACCTGAAGGGTGATGTTGAGGGGCTGAAAGTGACACTCCATGTCATCCAGCTGAATGAAGTTGGACGCATCCACGGACTCGCCGTACACAAAGGACGTTGGAGACATGATTCTGAAAGAGAAAGCATTTAATCCGTCGTCCTAAATCTCAGTCAAGCGACCCATGGTCACACCTGTCCTGACAACCCAAACCTCTGTCACTATTTAATCTAGAACCTTGCCCCTCCAGTGTCTTCACCAAACCCTTCCCTTCTGGAATTGTTACTTCTTTGGCCTATAAATGGACACAACCAGACTTGAGTTTTCCTAAACAGAAGCTTCCGGGAATGTCTTGCCTTAGAGTAAATCAATAAACTACACACACAAACATGTACTGAGATTATGTTTCTAAAAGGAAGAGGAAGACAGTGGTAGCACTGAGTTCAATTTTTCTTTTAAACTGGGTCACAAAATTATACATGTTCTGTTTTACCATTTGAAAAGCATTTTGTGGGTTGAGGAAGAGTATGACAAGCTGTTAAGAAATAAATATAAATGAATTATATATCTGGCATCCTACACCCCACTCTGACAAATTCATTAAAAAAACTGAAATGTCAGACTCCCCAAACCACTAGAAATTAGGAATTAAAAGCTGAGTCTGTTCAATGATAGCATTTTTCTTCACATTTCAAACAGTGGCTACTTAAGATGTGGTTAAGAATTCAAGCTCAGTTTGTAGTGATGCTTTCCACATTGCCCATGTGAACAAAGCCTGAGAGGAAACCAAGCCCGGACTCACTTGAATTCCGAGACAAATGATGGATCCTAGATGAGATTCTAGAAGCCACTCACTCGCCCAGGCCCGGTAATGTAAGATTTTTGGTACCAAATCTGAACGGACAGCAACTCATCTACTTTCAACTCAAGTGTATTATTTTAGAAATGTAGTGAGTTTCTGGAGTTATCAAAAGGCAAGAACGGATTCCTTTAAACTAGCCTTGTTTTATGTTCCTGGAAAGATCAGAGGTTGACTCGTGTAACTGTTGTGTAACTGATGGCTTCAGTGGGGGGGCTGTTAACGCCTTGACAATGCTGCCTCCTAGGGTCTGACAACAGGATCAAGTGTTTTCTCTTTCCTCCCCAAGGACAGGGCTTGGTTCGGGCCATATTCTCACCGAGCCTCTGATGAGGCAAGTAAACAAATGCACATGGTTAAAAATAGAACAGAGGCAAATCTATGCTAACTTGCAAATATACTCATTCTGGTGTGTCCTGTCTGAAAAGTTGACAAACAACGGTCAGAGTCCCGGCACGCCCGGGGGCTCGGTCCAGGCACCGGGGGCATGTGGGTTCTTGGGGAATGGCCCTTCTGCAATGCATTAACCTTTCCACCTCGGGCCAAGGCCAGGACTCAGAAGCACTTGAAAAGTGAAAAACGAGAAACTCTGAATCTCTAGAAAGTTCAGCTTGCATTTGGGGCAGGGGTTCAGTGGCCCCTCATTTGATCTACACTTAATTGTGCCAATCCTTTTTCCACTATCAAAGAGGTATGTGCTCTGTTTTCTGAAGCCAGAAACAGGAACTGAGTTCTCATTTTTCCTGGCCTGGGCTTTGGCTGAAAGCCACCCGGGGCTGCTTTGGGTCCCTGCGGCCTGCAGCCCTGCCTTCCCATGCCAGCAACGCTGAGTGGTGGCCGTGGCCGTCCCCCTGGACAGATGGCGTGCCCGGGAATCGTTCCCTGCGCGTTCCAGACCACCACAGACGTTAGGCAGAGCCGCCGCTGTCTCCGAAGGGGTTAACAGAAACATGCAAAGCCGTTCGGCTGAGACTTGAATCCCAGGCATCATGACGCTCGGGAGGGGTGGGTGCTGGGAAAACACGCACATCAAGGTGTACAGAATGCTCAGAGACATTATGGGGCTTAACCTTGTCATCAAACTTCTTGTGTTGCGCAGCGGGTGGGTGGGTAGCTGGGAGGGGGGAGGAAGCAGGGAGGGAGGAGGGCAGGAGCCAGTAGCCGGAGCTTTGCCCTGCACTTCACAGCTGGGAAGAAGTGGAACGGGCAGGGCCCCGGACGCCCGCTACCCACCCAGACACAAGCAAGGACCGCGTTCCACCACACGGTCCCTCCGTGTTTTGGCCACCCTGCCTACTCACCCCGTGATGGACGTGTCCACTTCGTGCATCAGCGGCACCGTCAGCGTGAGGGTGTTGTCGTGCAGGGACTCGGAGCGCTCCACGTTGCCACTGTGCAGGGAGGAGAGGGGGGAGTGCTGCTCAGTGCTGCCACCCGGGCTCTGTTCCCAGTGAGACCTCAAACTGTCACCCTGCAGGGGCTGACTGTGCGCCTTACGTATCCTCAGTTCTGTTGCTGGTCCCTGTACAGAGTCACAGCGGGCACGGTGTTGTCCCAGTTGTGACCCCCTTCCAGAGCTGTGAGTGCAGGTAGTGTGTTGGGGAGGTGACCCCAGGAGACCGTGGGTGGGAGTGGAGGAGGGACACAGGGAAGGGAAGGAAGACAAGAAGGCACATGAGCCAGGAGGTCAGTGCTGTATCGGGCTTGGGCTCGCCAGGGCCATGTGGGAGGCAGCGTGGAACACACACCTCTGTCTTCCCAGGGAGGTGGGTCTTTATCCATGGACCCCTGGGACCTCCATGTGTCCAAGTGAGTGGGCTCTGGCCAGAGAAAGCCTTGGGGGAGCGGCAGGTGCCGGGAGCTGAGAGGTGGGTGCAGGGGAAAGGGGAAAGGGGAGTGCCGAACAGTTATGGCTGGGCCCCAACGGCGTGCACCCCTTGTGTAAGTGCTCCTTCCAAGTAGTCAGCCGGCAAGGTGAGGGCACTGCGGCTGGGAAAGGATCGGCCGGACGTGCGCGGCTCTTTCCCACCTGGAGGCCTCACCCACCGTCCATGGACAGCCGAGCCTGGGAGAGAGGCCCTGGCCGATCCTGTCATGAGAAAGATCACGGGGGCGACCCCTCCAGACTCCTGGCTGCGGTATGTCCACATACAGGTGTCCCCTGTGGGGTGACAGAGGGGAGTGTTGTGAGGTCTTTCTGGAAAGGGAAGTGCAAGGAAGCTGACGCTGTTGGGTGGCCCCCTTTGTGCCACGCATAATCTCACCGGGGCCTAAGAGGAGCCCTAGAAGGGGTTGCTCACCTCCGACAGGTAAGGAGCGGCTCAGACAGATTAGGGAGCTTGCCCAAGGACCCATGCAGACCAGGTCAGTCTGACTCCCAAACTAGGGCTTTTCCTCGGTGATTCCTTCTCCAAATCTGACACCAGATTTGGGAGGTTGCGGAGAGGGGAGGAAGAAGAGGAGAGGAGAGAAGGAAGGAGGGGAGGGAGGGGAGAGAAGAGCGAGCTTGCTCTTACTATTTTGTTACATTTCCAAGATGATTGGTTCTACCACGTGGCCCGAGTGTGGGATCCCAGCTGGAAGCCAAGTTCACCTTCCGGCGGGGGGTGGAATGCAGTAGCCCCACGCCCTGCTGAGGTTTGGGCACAGTTACTGGACCCTTCCCCAGCCCCCAGCCCCGTTCCCTGAAGGCTGCAGAGTTCCTGCCTGCTCCCTGCCCTGCTTCTGCCCCCACAGCCTTCCTATATCCCACCAGCGAGTGCTAAACGCAACAGTACTTAAATAGCAGTCCACACACCCTCTCCTTCTTTCTCCTATTGTTCTGAAACAATGGTGCTCTGTGACTCTGACCCCTGACTCCTCATCTGTCTCCCGCAGATGTGGTGACATCCATCACTCAGAGACAGCCTGTCTGCAACAGCAGCAGGATCAGGTACCCACCTGGCCTTTCCTTCCCCAGGGGGCAGTAAAAGCCTTAGAGTCACGGCTAGAGGCCGACCAGGCTGCAGAACGGATGGGACACTCACGCCCTGGCCTGCTCCCTCCCCACACCCAGCATCCTGCTAGAGCTGAGTAATGGGTTCCGGAGGGAAGTGCCACCCCTCGCCCTGCCATTTGTCCAGCCACCTGTGGCTGCTGGCAGCGCAGGCCCAGCAGTCTCATCTGTCATCCAGTGACTGCTCCAGACCGACCCAAGTTGAAAAGTTGAGGTACAGAGGCCAGACATCAAAAGGCTTCCCGTCACTCTGTGAGCTCCTGACTTGGGATGACCCGAGCTTTCCCAGGGTCTGCAGAGCCAGGCCGCTGAGAGAGCTCGAGGACTGTTTAGCCTCAACTTTATGTCCTAAATCCACAAGTAGGCAGGAGATCTTCAAAGGGTGGTGACGGGAGGACAGAAGGATTGATATTCTAACTGTGGCTTTGGAGATAAGGGGCTTTAAGGATCTTTCAGTCGCAGCAGGGAGTCAAGTGCTGAGGCCACCCTCTGGGGCAGGAAGACCGGTTTTCACCAATATCTGGCAAGAAATGAGTGCCTGCTACATTCTGCTGCATGTCTAACATAGAATACGGCTTCCCTAACATTTGTGAATCAAATGCTAGAAGATTCTATTTCAATTATATAAGCCGCTACTACCCGGTGTCCCCTGATTAATGTAGCAATTAATGCACAAAAGTGGATGTTCTTGATTTTAGTAAGTTATTAGCATCTTCTTATGTGCCCAGCACTGCATCTGATAAACAGTATATGCTTAATAGATGTTTGCTGAGTGGAAATGTGCCCAGCCTAGAGCCAGGGACCCCAGATAGTGGTTCTCAGCCTTGGCTGCTTGTTACAATCACCTGATGAGACCGTTTCAAAATGCCGAAGCAGACCAATAGATCCGAATTTCTGCAGGATGGACCAGGCATCGGTAGTTTTTACCCCCCCTCCCCCCCAGGTGATTCCAATGGGCACAGCTGGAGTCTACGGACACGGGATTCTAACAGACAGAGTTTTGACCATGATGCTGCCAGCTCTCATCTCTGACACCACTGAGTAGCCCTGGGTGGGGCTGGGAGGCAGGTGGAGTTTCCTCTTTTTGACAAGGGAAGTCGCTTCCGACATTCATTTCCTGCCCAAACGTTCCTTCCCAGGAATACTGCCCCAGGTGGAGAGGGCTGGAGAGGGCACCCTGATGGATCTGCCCAGCCACACACAGTTTTCTGCGGATCCAAGCAACAGCGGGAGAACGAGAAATTCCAGGTTTGACGGGCCATTTGCCTCCCTTTATTAAATTCAACAATCTCGTGCTCTGTGGGCAAACTGTTGCCCGCATCGCTTCCGGCATCAAAACCTTTCTGCCTTTGGAATGGAGCGCAGGCTTTCTGAGCTACATGCGCCTTCCGAGGCCCAGCCATCTCTGTCGGTCCACCTTCCCCAGCCTTCCCCAGAGAGCGCTCACCGATCCCCAGCTCCCCGCCGTGCCCACCACCCGCACGGGCTTCAGGCTCTCTGTGTGTTCTCGACACTGTGCCTCTGTGTCCTCAGCCTGAAAACACACTCCTCTGGCAAATGCCAACCCCAGGGAAGCCCTTCTGGGTCCTAGCGATGGGAACAAAGTCCATCTTCTCTAGGCTTTGTATATATTTCTGGTAGATCGCAGTCATGTTTTATGTGAACGTCAGTTATGTGATCTTCAAATTTCTATGAGATCGCAGTCATGTTTTATGTGAATGCGAATTACGTGATCTTCAAATAGAAACGACCAAGTCTCACACGATTCACAGCTTGCAAGACCAGCCAATCGTCACCTGTGTGGAACGGCTAGTACAGCATGGCGCGGCCCCCCTTGCCGGGCTAGGAGGCAGTGCTGGATTTCTGGGCTGGCTGGGCTAGATTTTAACAATCACTGCTGTTAGTATGGACACCTACTTTTTACACATGCTTCGTGTTTGTTCAGCAAGTCCGACGAGTGCTAACTAAGGGCCAGAGAGTCATCACCTCTGGCGCGGAAGTTGGACACAATAACACGAGGTAAAGAGAGCCGAATAAACATTGCGATGTGCTGCGCTCTTATTTTTAGGAGAGAGAACATTCTCCAAAATACAGGTGATAATGCTAAAAAGGAAATTACAGAAAGCAGCACTGAAGCCAAAATATGCGATTGTAGTTGTGGATGGAGGCGCCCTGAAATCGCACGCTTCGGGCATCCAGTCATTCTCAAGGGAAAGTGCATCTGAATGTTGTGAGCTTTAAATAACACGGAGCCTGAGGAAGGCCTCGAATGAAAACAAAAGCAAAGGGCAGCGGGAGAAGCAATCAGGCCTCTTCGTGTCTGCAGCTCAGGGATGTGACTGCTGGTCTGTACTCATTGGGGACCCACCTGAGCTTCCCAAACGCCCAGCGGTAGAGAGGGAGAGGGGGTCCCCGAGGGCAAAGCCATTCGTGAGGGGCCAGCAATGGACTGCAGAGAATTGAAAGATTCAGGGCTTGGGAAGAATCTCAGTCCGAGACTCTGGGGAATTGGTGTTTCTGTGAAAATTCAAGAATCATTCAGGGGGCGAGTATGATAGTACATTCGCTCAGATGCGTGTTTTGGCTGGGGTGTAAAAGATGCCAAGATTCAGAGGAAAGCACCAGACCAGGATCCTCTACGGCTGGGGTCAAAAATCCAAGATGAAACCTCAAGGATGTAACAGCCGAGAAGGGAGGATTTCTGGAGAAACAGCTTTTAGAGAGAAGTGCTTGCGGTGGGGCAGCGTGTCTGCCCTTTAAGGCTTCAGGGCACCTTGATGAGCACCACCCGGGTCGCGGGAACGCAGGGGACAGCTTCTGGCTTTCTCTCTCCTGGCCCAGTGAAGAGAGAATCCAGAGACCGTCAGGGCAGAGGTTACTGAGCGGGAACTGTATTTGAGAGCCAGTGTGGGGGTCACCTTTGGTGCTGTCCCTGAGGGCACGGTCTCAGCTGAGAGAAAGCCTTCAGTTTAAACCAAGTTTTGATTATTTCAGGGGACACCTTAATTACAGGTTTGTGAATTTGCTGTGAGGCTTGAAGTGATTGAGACCCGAGACAGCACCGGACTGTCCTGGACCCTCCTAGGGCCACAGAAAACTCAAGAATTGTTAGTAAGCCAAGGCTAATAAAGGTGATAAGGGCAACAGAGGTGCTAATGTTTATTAGGGCTAAAGCAGCTCCTCCGATTAGGTCAATTAATAGGTGGCCCGCAGTAATACTGGCTATGAGGCGTCCAGCCAGAGCTATTGGTCGAATGAAAAGGCTAAGAGTTTCCATGATCATGAGGATGGGGATTAAAGGGAGAGGTGTTCCTTGAGGTAGGAAGTGGGCTAAAGATGCTTCCGTTTTGTATCGGAACCCGGTGACTACGGTACCGGCTCACAGGGGCATAGCCATTCCTAGATTTATCCCTAGGACCCTCCTAGGGCAGGGCAAGCGCCGACCCCACCGAGCGGGCTTGAAGAGAACACAGCCCAAGAAGAAGATGCTTTAGGATTGCCAGCGACTGCTCGCTGGATGAATCCCACTGACGTGCCGTAGTCATTTGCTCAGGATCTGTCCGCCCTGCTACCAGCACGCTCGTTCCCCAAGAGGAGGGACTGTGCCCATGTCTTACACAGCGCCTGGCTTGTGGGAAGTGCTCAGACATTTGCAGACTGAAGGAGCAAAGCGTGTGAGCTAGCTCCTCTCCCCTCCCCTGCAGGAAGCTGCGTGCCTCCCTCCATCTCTAGACTGAGCCTTCTGAGATGGTTTGGGATGCCAGCCTCCCCCTCACTCATCCAGGATCCTCTCAGCCCCAGCTCGGCCCCTCCCCACGGCAGCCACTTGATGACTGCGCATGGGGGTGGGTAGACGGTCCACAGCATGACTCCTTGCTCTATCTGGGGGCCGGAGACACGGCGCAGGCGGGGCCTCTGCTCTCCTGTGCAGCACATCACCCTGATGGGGCTCATCTGAGAGTCCGGGACATGTCATTCTCTAGAATTCGGAATGTGGATGAGGGGCTCCTTCTCAGCTCCTGAGGGCTGCAACTTACTTTCAGGTGGTCGAGGGAAAAAAAATACATAGAGAATGATAAAGCAAATGAGCCAAGTGTGGACGCTGGTGATGCTGGGCAAAGGTATATGGGAGTTCCTTGAATTACACTTTGCAACATTTCCGCTTAGTTTAAAAACTCATTTCCAAAATAAGAAAATTCAAATCACAAAGGTAGCCTTGGGTATCCACCCTACAGCTCAATCAACGCTTGTTTTTTTTCCTACTCACCCACCTAAATACCTCTCCTTCCCTCCCAGCTGTCAGCCCAGGGCTACCCAAATGGCGCTGGCCTGTGGACCCCCAAGGCCCTCTTGGGGCGCAGGACACACTGCAGGGGGAGGGGCAGGAGCACTCTGAGGGGAGGAGCCACCGCTGACTATCTGCCCACAAGTTTTCCAGGGCAAGCCCTCTCTTGAGGAGTAGGTCATGGGGCCGCAGATGATAGGCGTGGCCAGGCCCTCAGGGGTCTCCCCCTGCAGCAAGGAATGCAATGGTAGGCTCATGAGAAGCGGCTGACTCTGACAGTTTGTGAGCTCATCAGCCACAGGAGCTTGGATCAGAATCCTCACCTCTCCCGGTCTGTGTCTCCTTGGCTGTAAAAGTCATTACCTCCGACTGGATGACCCCAGACACTCCGAGCTCAGTCTGGCCCGGCAGCCGCATAAGCAGGACTAGACAAGCACCATCCCTGAGGGGTCTGGTCCCACCCCGAGGTCTGGGGCTTATCACTGTTTCTTCCTCCTCGGCCTCCTGAGCATCATCAAAGCACGGCCAGGGCAGGTCCTTTCCTGGTCCCATAAATCTTTTATCTTGGAAGAAAGGAATGAAATCCCCTTACCTCTGAGCAGTAACGACGAAGCTAAGAACTTCCTCGTCCCCAGACAGGTGGCTGGTGTCAAAGATCACGCTGAATTCATACTAGGGGAAGAGAGGGTGACATCTGGGATCAGCAAGCATTCTGAACTTAAGCGCTACAGTCTTCTCAAGTTTATGACCTCTGGAAGCCCATTTGCACGGCAACCTTTATTTCGTATGTGTATCTTTCTGATTGCCAGGCCGGAGATACAGCTTTAGCGACAAAACCAAGCCCAGAGTGTGCTCTGGGGAGAGGCACGCTGTCCTTTCCAGCAGCTCAGGTTCCCTAGGAGTGATATGCTTGTCCCTTAAACCAGGCGCCTTTCTAAATCTCTCTCACACACCATCTTCCTGAAGTTTGCAATGTCTGCATATCACCTGTGTCATTTACTTTATACTTTCACTGCCTTACTCTTTTTGTTTACAGACTGTTTTTTTAAGTTTATTTGGAGAGAGAGAGAGAGTGGTGCGGGAGGGACAAAGAGAGAAAGAGAGAGAGAGAGAGAGAGAGAGAGAGAGAGAGAGAGAGAGAGAGTCCCAAGCAGGCGCCATGCTGTTAGCAAGGAGCCCGACGCAGGGGTTGATCTCACAACCTGAGCTGAAATCAAGAGTCGGATGCTTAAGTGACTGAGCCACCCAGGGGTCCCTAAAGTCTACTTCAGAAGGAAAATCTCTATCACGATCACAGATGGGAATCGGGATCACTTGCCATTAAGGGAAGACTGTCTTAAAAATAAATGAAAACAAAGAATTCTGTCGCCGGCTGAAGGCTCTGAGCCTAAGGTCCACTCCATGTTGGTAAGAGGGAGATGAACGAGTGAGAGGGAGGTGTGAAAGGCACGCGGGCACTATCAGGGACTTCCTCCTGCAGATGATTAGGGAGAGGGGGTGTTGAACAGGTAACGGCTGTCTCACTGTTAGAGTCAATGTTGTTGAGTGCAGTGTCCCTGTTTTGCCTAAAATAATCTCAGGAGCCACCTACAATCATCCCGGGTACTCTCAGTGGTGAGCATCCTGTGACTTGGGGAAGGCTGGCCCCAGCAAATGGTCTCCACCATGTGTGCACTGGGCATTTGTGGGAATGTGGGAGGGACCTCTGGGTAAGGGTTATAAAACCAGGCTCTGCCACAAACTATGTGATCTTGGCCAAGACATTCAATCTCTTTGCATTTCAACAAAAAGAAGAGGTTGGACAAAATGATTTTTCTAATCTTTATTTTTGAGAGACAGAGCGCACAAGCAGAGAGGGGCAGAGAGAGGAGACACAGAAGCTGAAGCAGGCTCCAGGCTCTGAGCTGTCAGCACAGAGCCCGATGCGGGGCTCAAACTCATGGACCACGAGATGATGACTTAAGCCGAAGCCAGATGCTTCACCGACTAAGCCACCGGGGCGACCCTGGACAAAATGATTCTTAAATTCCATCAAGCTCTGAGAGGCTATGATTATTTAATATCGAAGTGTTCGGGTCCCTTTATGACCAAAGGCACTGGTCTAACTTTGCAACACTGGACTCAAGTGCACTGAGAGCTACCTGGGAGTAGTGGACACTGGGCCATCAAATACAGGGTACACTGGACGTCCCTCTTTAGACAGAAATTGCTGCTGCAGCAGGGGCTGTCAGTTTCCAGGGAGGGTGGGGCGCGGAGGCGGGATGGGACGCAGAGCTGGAGGACAGAGAGGAAGGGAAAGCCAAGGGTCTTATCCCAGCACAGAGTCAGAACTGGCGGAAGATCTGAATCCAACACACTAAAGACCCAGGTGAGGTGAGAAGCCAAAACCAGAGCTGGGGGCCCGGGAGAACTGAGGGCCAGAGCCTGGGCAGGCTGGTGGTGAGCGACAGAGACCCATGGCCTAAAAGTGAGCTGTCGGGTAGGTCATAAGGCTCTGCGGGGGGGTCTGCAGTCGGAGGAGCCACAGGGTCTCAGGCACAGGGGAGGGAGGGCCTGCTGGGCATGGAGAGAGGCAGTTCCTGTCCCCGCCTTCTCCAGGGACTCACCTCTAGACCTCCTGTCTCCAGGGTAGGGTTGCTAGGGTTCAAACCCCGGTATGTGGGAGGAAGGTAGCGGCATTACCAAGCTGGGAAAAAATCCAACTTTCCAACGTTCATGCTTCTGTTGGTTCCCACGGCTATTCTGAGAGTTAATGAATTCTGACAAAATTTAATGCTTCCGAATTCAACGTGGCTTTGTTTTCGCTGTATTCGTTTTTATGACTACCCTCTCTTTACGGTGAGCGATCCTGGATCCGTACATGAAAGTGATACAATTTTCCCTTTAAAATAATCTTCAAAACTAGCAAGACACACCTTGGCTTTGATCTGGGACACAGGCTGGATTTTATACCGAAATGGCAACGGGTACGGTTTTTCAACTAAGCCTGTCTTCTGCTGCTGAAAAGATTTCAATTAAATGTGCGTGTGGAGGTGCTATGTGTCCAGGGCTCAGGTCTTCCTCCTTCCCCTCACCCTGCCGAGGGTCTAAGGGGGCGTGGCCAGGATTGGGCCCGCTATGTGTAACCCCTCTGCCGAGGGCAGTCACCTCGTCTCTTCTCCTGGGACAAACGTGGACAGAGTGAGGAACAGCAGGCAAGGGGTCAGAAATCACAGATCTAAGAGCCACTGTAGTTTGGAGCAGGCGCATTCAAAGAGACTGAAGGGCCTGAGTGATTTGCTAGGAAATAAGCACATCTTCTGTCTCATTTGTTTTGCAAATGGTTTGCAAACAACAGCTATGAGGTACTGGGACCAAAATGCCTTGGAGAGTAAAACAATTTTCTTCGGTGACATAGGCAGGAGGGGAGGATTAAGTTTTCATTTTTTTGGTGGGGGGGGGTGTTCGGCAAAGGAATATGAAATTTCCTTCAAATCATAGCAGGCAAAATAGCTTCCAGTTCAAAAGGCAGACTTGATCCTGTAGATTCTAGTTTTGGTGCCAAAAAGCACATCTTCTATGTATTTTTCATATTCTTCTCATGCTGGCATATGCCAGAGTGTTCCATGAATGTTTGAATATACTGGACCATGACCACATTATTGTTTGAGCTCAGAAATTTGGGTCCTTATAAATACCCAAATGACTCTAATTTCTTTTACTTAAAAAATAAACTGCAATACTATTATTTACGTTTTAAGAATTTTATGGGCGCCTGGGGGGCTCAGTCGGTTAAGCGTCCGACTTCGGCTCAGGTCATGATCTCACGTTCGTGGGTTCGAGCCCCGCGTCGGGCTCTGTGCTGACAGCTCGGAGCCTGGAGCTGCTTCCGATTCTGTGTCTCCCTCTCTCTCTCTGCCCCTCCCCCGCTCGTACTCTGTCTCTCTGTCTCTCAAAAATAAACATTTAAAAAAAAACAAATTTTAAGAGGTCTCTTCAGAAAATTTTGAGTGCCCAGGGGAGTGACGGTTGGAACTGCAGGTCACTAGCCCAGACCGCGTTTCTATGTCGTCTCTCTCACAGTGGCGTGCAATGTCCCAGAGAAAGATTTTCAAGAAGGCCGACCAGACGGTGCTTGCCAAAGTACCAAGGCCATGGTACGTCTCTCACATCCGCAGTACGTCATGTGGATCAAAGAGGAAAGGTGTGTGCCCAGGGCCCCTGCGGTGTGCACCTGGAGTAGGTTGCCAGGGGCAGGAGCATGGTGGGGCCACTGCCCAAGGCAGGACTGTGGAGGGAGTCTGAGGGTGGGGGGTGCAGCTGACAGGGCAGGTGACTGGTGGCAAGGGCTGGGAAGTGCCCCGTATGTGCCCCTTACCTTTGACTTGGACCTCATGAAAGGAAATCCCACGCTGCATTTGAGGAAGTCTGATTCCAGCAGTTCACAGGAAATGCCCATTTCCTCCTGAAAGAGAAAAAGCACCAATGGATGGGCTGGCTGTGTAGACAGATGTGTGTAAGTGGCCTGTGAGAGGCAGATCGAGACTTCAGCAAACACGGTCCTTCTTGGGGGCGGTTCGCAGACAACAGCCGCTGCTGGCTCCGGTGGCAGGGGAGCCTGGGACCAGGCCCAGGTCCCCACCCTCCTCTGGCGGCCCAGCCTTCCCTGGGAAGGGAAGCAGGTGCACAGGACATTCTTAACTAATGTTTCGGCTCTGAACCCCGGTGCTCTCCTGGTGACCTGGACCAGGCTGCCTCCAAAGGTTTGGATTAAAAACCGAGTCATCTCACTGGACACTTTCTCTTAAGCCCACACTCTAACCCTGCCTTTGAAGACCTTGCCAGTTTTGGAAAGACCAACTCTAAGGACAATACACACGAAGGAGGTGTGTGAGGGCCGAGCAGGTCCCCTGCGAGTCTTCCCAGGCACTAGGGCAAGGAGAAGTTTCCTTGGGTAGCCCACCAGGGCTGGACTCTACACATAGTGGCACGTGAAAACCAGGAGAGGGGTCGTGGGGAGCTGCTGTCTCTCCACGTGGACACACGTCTAACAACATACGGAAGCCAGGAGGCTCTTCGTAACCCACAGGCTCCAAGTCACGGAAGCCAAATCAAGACTTCCAAGGGGAGACAGCACGTTGCAGATTTCGGAGAAGGAAAAGGCACAGAACTAACACTTGCTGTGTGTCTAGAAGCCAGGACACCAAAGTTCAATGAGTGCAGTGCCTTCCCCAAGGTCATTCTTGATGCAGTCTAAAGCCGGTCTCCTCCATTCCACATCTCTGATTTTCTTGAGGGAACGAGCATACACATTACTATTCTACAAACACCCTTTACCCGGCTTCATTTCTACACCTCTTTTTGAGTTGTTCCCCCTTCAGGAACACTCTTCCTCAGTCCTGCTTCCAAGGCTTACTTCGTGCATCGTGGCCCCAAATACTCACGGGTGCTAAGTTCACACACATAGTATGGAAATGGCCCAGGATTCAGAACAGTCCCTGAGCATCTGTTGGGCAGCTGAGTCAGCACATCACCTACCACAATCAGTGCGAAGGGCACGGGTCTGAAAGATGTCGGTCCTTGTCCTTGAAGAGCTCAGAGCTTAGAAAGAAGAGACCCCCCAGGAGAGAAACAGACATTTACATGTCAGAATGAGGGGCTGCTCTTGGAACCGAGGGGTATGTGTTGGCAGTTTCACTAAGGAAACCAGAGAATAATTTCTCAAATGCTGTCTCAAGACCTGCCTGTCCTAAAGATGGGTCCTAATGATTCACTGTGGCAGCTTTCTCACCATCCCCTTCCTCACATTCCTCCCTGCAGACGCAGAGTCCCCATTGGTCCAAGGAAAAGCTCCTCGAAGTCCTAGCTAATCAGCTCGTGGGCATCAGAGGCAGCGAGCCCAAGCCTAGGTGACGCTGACTCTCAGTTTCCCTGCCACAGTTCCCATGCACATCTGTCATGGGTATAATTACTCTCGAGAATGTCCCAGCATATATATAAATTACATGATTATTCAACCTAGTTCTAAACTCCCTTTGTGAAGTTCGATACCCCACCGGAAATTCCTTTCAAAGCAGGAAAAAGGTTTTCTTTCCTTCCTTCCTCCCTCCCTTCCTTCTTTCCTTCTTCCCTTCTCCCTCCCTCCCTTCATTCCTTCCTTCCTTTCCTTCCCTTCTCTTCTCCCTCCCTCCCTTCCTTTCTTTTAACTTGAGAGAGTGGGAGAAAGTAAGAGAGCACACACACGTGGGCAGGAGAGCACGCGAGTGTGCATGGGGGGGGGCAGAGAGAGGGAGAGAGAATCCTAAGCAGGCTCTGTGATGTCAGCACAGAGCCCGACGTGGCCCTCAATCCCACGAACTGTGAGATCATGACCTGAGCCGAAATCAAGAGTTGGATGCTTAACCGACTGAGCCACCCAGGCGCCCCCAGGAGAGAGGTTTTCAATTTAAGTCAAAGGTCTATCTGTTCTTGAAATACAGATTTATTGCCCTGAAGGCTTTCTGGTCCCTGCATGGGTGTGAAGGAACGGCTGTGGCTTCAATGCTCTGGAACTTGAGAGGCCCTTGGTTTACTTGGCTTTGGCTTAAGATTGCCTTTGACTGATTATTCAAGAGCTGCTGAATTTACTTCTTTTTGTTAATTCAAAAATGCTAGAACGTAACACTTAAGCCAGCATTTATCGCATTAGTCTAAGTCTCTCTGCCACCTCTCGGTCTACAAGAGATTACAAACTTCTGGTCGGATCTTGGTGGGGCTAAGCAGAGAGAGCGAAAACCACAGACTCAGTGGGACTGAGAGCGCTCAGCGTAGGATTCATGACTCACGCGCTCTGGGTGGTGCCACAGGAAGGATGTCACACGTCACCCTTCGGCTGCCTGTCAGCACCCATACGGCCCCCTGCGGTCAGGGATCTCCCTGCGCCCCTCTCCTACGACAGCTGGGAATCACGCAAACACTGTGACTCCTTGTGTGGCTGGGGTGGGTGCTTGCCCAGAACCCCTTTACTACCCGGGTCCAGTTAGCCCCCGGCTGAATGGGAGCCGCCTCGCCTGGGGGGTTACAACGCCCCGCCCACAAGGTTCTGCAGCCTGTGACTGACAGGTGTGCCCAAGGCCGTCCCTCTGCCTCAAGGTGAGACCAGCTCCGCTGTGCGACTCTTTCGGGTAAAGCAGCCCCCAGCCGACGGCACCTCTGTTTGGTTCCCTCCTCTGCCCCCTTCTGCTCCATTCACTCCTCTTCTGTCCAAAGCATTTCCCTAATACATTGCTCGTGCAGAAATCCCCGACTCGGGCTCTGCTTCTCGTGAACGTGACCTCACACAATACTCTCTAGAACCGAGGCTCCCGGCACCGGAAAGCACGGGGCTTGTTCTCAGGCGAGGAAAGGGAACGGGAAGGGAACACACACATGCTCACCAATCTTGTTTCAATCCCCACTAACCAAGAGAAAGCTTCCCTAACTGCAGTTCATAAAATCTGTCGAGCCCCGCGCATCAGGGGAACAATTTACCCCAAAGCAGCATCAGCACCCTCGGTGTTCTGGCTTCACGTTATGCCCAGGGCAGAACTGAAAAACAGGCTCATTTTGGAGCCGTCCACCCCCTTGGTAGTGGCAGGCACCCTGCAGAGAGACCCAGTGAAGTTTCAAAATCGCCATCTCCTGGGGGTTGCTTATTACTTCTGCCAGGCACTTGGTACCCACCAGGGGTTATGTGGGAGAGTTCCGGACACCAGGCATCTCCTAGCTCCGCTTTTCCCCATGTCCCAGTCATTGCTTAGCCGGACTTCAGCTTAGAAAACACAACTTTGTCATTGTTACAAGACTTAGGATTATCAGCGCTCAGCTGACTCGGAACACGGACCAGTGAACAAACATCTCCCTTTGTCCCCGATGCCAGACACTGTAGACATCTGACGACCCAATTCACATATGGTGCACATTTCCTGCAGAGGGAAATGAGGCCCTGGCTGCAAAAGAAGCAGGCTGCCGTGAAATCAGTGACCGTGATGTCGGAAAACTGCTCAAACCACCGAAAGCCACTGACAAATCTGATCTGGCCGAGTTGAATCAGTTAACTGATAATCACCCCTGGGTGACAATACTTTAAGGTGCTTCCAAAGATATGGATTTAAATTAAAAAAAGATCAAGAGAAGCCCTTGGAAAAACTATGCCACTGTAAAAATGACCCTTTTGTGACTGTCCTAAAAAAAAGGCAAAATCTGAAACAAAGAATAATTACCTTATGATATAACAGGAATATTCACACCCAAAGCTGCCCATCTAGCACTCAATTCCTTTGTCTCCAAAATTAACAAGTTATTTTAAAGATGCTAATAAAGCAAATAAGGTTTTGCCCTGCGTCTAAGATATCCTCGACACTGTAATTCCAATGCGACAAGAGCAGCTAAATGTAGGATAATATAAACTTATTTCCGTAATTTTTAGTTTTTTCTTTTAAAAATGTTTTATTTATTTTTAAGGGAGAGACAGAGCGTGAGTGGGGGAGAGGCAGAGAAAGAGACAGACACAGAATCTTTAGCAGGCTCCAGGCTCCGAGCTGTCAGCACAGAGCCCTACGTGGGGCTCAAACCCACAAACCGTGAGATCATGACCTGAGTGAAAGTCAGATGTTTAACCAACTGAGCCACCCAGGAGCCCCTAGTTTTATTTTTCAAGTAAAGTCCCAATCAAATCTTAAAAAAATTTTTTTACTATGAAATTTTGGATCTTATTCTAAGAAGATTCACAGAACTGGCCTTTTTCCCAGTCCCGCCGTTTCCTTGGCTCACAAGGATATCCAATACCATAAAATACTATCAGGGCTTCTCCCTGGAGATCAAGTGATTCCATTTAAATTAAAATTTTTTTTAATCGACATGCATTACTCTCAGGATCAGGAAAACATCAATGAGCACTTTCTAGAACACATGACGAAAAGCATACTTGGTTTACGCACATTCGCCTCTGTATCCTCAATGCCCGGCACTGCACCTGGCACTTAGGTGCTCCTGAGTTTGCATTTATTAAACGAATGAGCCTTGGATGGTCAAGGATTTGGATGAAGGGACTGCAAGAAGTCCATTTGCTGGTGTGCCTGGCACGGCAGACCCTTGCCTTGGCAAAGTCCCCCTTCCTTCCAGACATCCCTCAGCGGTGTCAGGCCCGGGAGCCTGGTCGGTGGAGGCGAGCCCCAGTCCTGTTTGTAACATGCTCCGGTTGGCAAGAAGAATCAGATAATGAAGACAGTGAGCCTCCCTGGCCTTCGGACTCCTTCCTCCCAGTCACACGGCATTTGATTTCATTCTGGAGTGTGCTTTATTTGACCACCAACACAGTGCTCTTGGCAAGCAGCGTGTCTGCAAGGTCTGGCAAGGGCTAAGCGCCCACAAAAGTTCGAGATCTGACTTCTCATTTTCTAGCTTTCTAGCTTTCTAGTATGACATGTGTTTGTCATACTGACGATGACACTCATGTCCCCATGTCTGGCTGCCGGTCTAGCAATTTGGTGTTCATCTAAGATCCCCTCCACCTTTTTTTTTTTTTTAAAGTAGACTTCATGCCCAGTGGGGACTCCAGTGCAAGGCTTGAACTGACGAACCTGAGATCAAGACCTGAGCTGAAGTGAAGAGTCAGACGTTTAACTGACTCAGCTACCCAGGCACCCCCTGCCCGCAATTCCTTCTAGGCATCTGAGGTGTGATCCCTGTGAGCTGGTGAGAGAGGCCTGGCCTTCATGTTAACTCGGGTACATTTTGGAAGCACTTTATCCCCAATTCCCTAATCAACTGAGGAGTTGGAGGCGAGCAGGGGTTCCCAAAAAGTTGGCCGACTGAACTAACATAAAGAGAGCTTATTCCCAGGAAATACTTTATCGGCGCCGTTCGACCATGAGGTCAGCCTGAGCCTCACCAGAAAAAACAGCCCTATTCCCAGAAGGGAATCCTTTGGGACGGGGCCCATGAAATTCCTGCCCGAGAAGAAAACCACAAGGGCTTCCAGCATGGAAAGTGCACCAGTTAGCGTCCCCACTTTGATTACTGGCTCAGCTCTGCAACAGCTGGGTGTCGTCAGGCACGTGAACCTTCCCTTCCTTAGGCTTCCGTTTCCTCGCCTGTCAAATGAAGTCATAACACCTGCCTTACAGGACTCTGCTGGCCTGCTAGTGGGACGGCTGTGAGGACGGAATACACAGATGGCCCCGCTCAGTAATGGCTTGCAATGTGCCCAGTGGGTCCTCTACGCGGTAGCTTCCATTTTGATGCCATGTTACAGGGAGGGCACTGGAAGGCTAAGCAGTTATATCGCTTGCCCAGGCGCTCCTGGCTGGCACCGTAAGAACGGATCAGAAGGGGCCTGGGGTGGGGAACGCCAAATGAGGAACAGACAAGGCCCCCTTTTCCCCCTCCCCCAAAGAACCCATGGAAACCAAGCCTAAAAGGTTTTGGCGAACCAAAAGCAGCCTTTAAGGAGCCTGGCACATATGGTAACTCTGGTACAGACGCAAATATGGCTGAAGGCCTGGCCAGGTCGGGTCAGGGGCTACGGCCCTCCCGCCAGAGCGGGGCTGGTGGCTGAGCGTCCAGGGGACTGGAGGTGACCACCCACCCACACGGGGTTTGGAGGAATCGGGTAGAGAAAGCACTACAAAACAAGTGTCTTTCTCAAATTTTGTCAAAACCCTGTTTGGCAGCCAAGGCCCAGGCTACGCTGGGTTTGTTCTTTCCGTGCTTAAAAAAGTGAAGCGAACAGGACCTCCTGTCGGGACAAACGTCTGAGACAGACGAGCCACGTAACCGTTCACGCACAATTCCCCTCTGACGCGAAGTCCCTGAATTTGGTGAGTGCACTTTAAGCAACTCTGAACCAATCACAGGCAGGGGGATGTCGGCGTTGGTTGGTCATGGTCACAGTAACGGGAGGAGCAATTATCTGATCAAAGTGGAGCCAGGGGAGTCTTCCCGCAACAGCTCTCTTGGCCCTTAGAAAAGAGTGCCTTGCAAGCTTTAAAATGAGTAAAAATATTACATTTTAAAAGCCAATATGAATTAGAAATGAGTTGAATGAGCTTATTTCTGTAACATGTTCCCCCTTGGTGCATTACATCAACCCCGTGTAGAGCTAATCTTTATATTTTCCCAAAGTGCAGACAAATAACAACACGTCCCCCAGTGCTGGGGGTTGCTCCCTTCAGAACCACAGGGATATGAACTTGAGAATACAAACAAACAAATAAAAAGAAATCAGCCAGCTCTAACTGAAAAGTCCAAAGTGTAAAGAAAGACCAGTCAGCCATGCCTTTTAAAGCTTATGACGTCACGATTTGATTTTCATCTTAGGAAACTTGTCCTCCTGTTAGAGGCAATGTCTTGTCTTAGATTTCTTAAAACACGCTTTCTATTCTTAGATTAAAAAAAAAAAAATAGTTCCCAGAGCTTGCAAACGCTTCATCAACCAAGAGTTTAAAGTTGAATTCTATCTCACAAATCAAATTATTTCGATTTTCTTTCACTCTTTTTTCCTATTCTCTATAGGTTGGCTGGACAATCAATAAGGTGGGGGCCTCTCCTGAAACGGCAGGAAAGAATTTAACATCATGGCATAAAAACAATGGGCCAGTGGCGTTTGGACGGGAAGGGTTTGTCGGAGTCAGGTGTTGGAGGGGAACTTACTAAAATCCTGGCCAGGAATCTTGGTGTTAGAGACGTACCAACAGTGAAGAATTCTGCCCCACCCACAAACCCGCTGACACTCCTGCCCACTTAAAGCCCATTTTCTAAGGATTGTGCCGGGAAGGGCCTTGCTACTCCAAGTGTGGTCCTTGCACCTGCGGCGTCAGCAACACCTGGGAAACGTGTTGGAAATGCAGATTCTCAGGTCCCGCCCCAGACCTGCTGAATTGGAGTCTCTATTTTTTTTTTAATTTTTTTAAGGTTCACTTATTTTTGAGAGAGAGACAGACAGAGCACGAGCAGGAGAGGGCAGAGCAAGAGGGAGACACAGAACCCGAAGCAGGCTCCAGGCTCCGAGCTGTCAGCACGGAGCCCGACGAGGGGCTCAAACTCAAAACCCGTGAGATCGTGACCAGAGCCGAAGTCGGACGCTCAACCGCCTGAGCCCCCCAGGCGCCCTGGAGTCTGTTTGTTAACACGATCTCCAGGTGGGTGGCCTCTGTGATGGTGACCATGTGAGAAGCGTGCCCTCTATCACTGAGCCCCCCACTCAGGAAACAAGACGTCAGCCCGTGGAGACCGCCTTCCTCCCGCCCCCCGCCCCCCAGGGAAACGCGGACACTGCTGATGCTCCGTGCGGCTACTGCGTTGTGAGGACACGCTTCTCCAGAGCTGGAGATCTGCCCGTTCACATGTCCCTTATCCGGGCTCCCCCCAGAGCAGACTCTGGGACAAGGGCTGGGCTGCAGGTCGTTTATCTGGGAGGAGACCCCTGAAGGAGTGGGCAGCCGCGCCACCGACGGCGGAGAGGTCCGGGGCATCGACCCCTCAGCGCCGCCTGTCCTGGTCTGAGCGGGTCCCGGAACACCTGTCAGTCCCGCGCTCCCAGCCCCGCCGTGCTTGAGTGCGCCACGGCCGGGAGCCGGCACAGCCGCGGGCAGAGGGACACGGGCGGGCCTCGGCTTCCGGAGGAGCCGGGAGTGTCCCCGGGATGGGCGCAGGGGACGCGAGAGGACGCGGGCAGTGCGTCTGCATCCTCTCCCGTCCCCGCGGGCAGCCGGCGCCGCAGGCCGCGCACCTGGCCCGCAGGCAGCTCCCGCCGAACTCCCCTCGGCCACGGCCAGGAGGGGACCCCTCCCCGCACACCGCTCTCCCCACAGGGCCCGGCCCCGGGGCCAGCCGCTCACTCTGCTTGGGGCGTCCACTTAGCTGCTTTTGGACACGCCTCAGGCCTCTCCTTGGCAGACTGGCACCTTCTGTCAGAATGATCCCTCCCTCCGTTTTCTTTCTCTGCTGCCACAACACAGCAGCTCTACCCTCCGGCCGCGCAGAGCAGCGCAAAGCCGCCCCTTAACGGATCCCCGGGTCTCGGCCGTCCCCCAGTCTGTTCTGCCAGCTACTCCAGGTGGATCCTTGGTTCACTTTTACTTAAAAGCCTTCAAAGGTTGTTACCAACCAACACCCTTCAGGGATTTCTAACTGGAGTATGCACTGGAACCGGCTGGAGCCAGGGAATTCGTGCACAGTTGTGGAGGCTGTCTACTGCACAAGAGAACGGGCTGAGGGGCAGAGGGGCTGGAATCCAGCTCAGGGCTGCTCGTAAACCCTGCTCCTGGCCAAGAGGCCGTGGCCCGCCAGGGCGGGCACTGCTCTCCAATCTGGAGGACAAGTGCTGGAAAGACCAGGTCGATGTGGAAAGCTTCCTGAAGACGCGGATAGAAACGTGCCTGTAGACCCACCGAGTCACAGCACACGGCAAGGGCAAGCATCCGCTGCAGCCCCCGGGTGGTTCCGGCGTGCACGCGACTGAGCACCCTCGGAGGTTAGATGACCCTTGCTCACGAGGCAGACGCAGGCCCCACCCTCCAGAGCGGGTCCTGGGAGCAGAAGCAGGGTCAGAAGACGCGGGTTTTGAATCGTCTGCCGCACGCGCTCCATGCCAGCTTCTGAGACAGAGACCCCAGGGGCTGGGAGGCTCCCTGCCTTTTTGGAGGTTAAGACATTGAGACCCAGACTGAAGGGGGGGGGAGGGGAAGGTGCTTTCCCTGGGTCCTAACTCGTGCTGGCAGAACACCTGTCAATAGGCCCCACACTGCCTCACACGGGAGCGTCACAGACGGGAGGGTCCCGGCAGCGACAAGGAGAGGCGGACTCCGGGGACCGCGGCCGGCGCCCACGTGGGTGCCCGCCCTCCGCTGCCCCCGAGGGAGCCCATCCGTTCATTCGACAGGTGTTTCTCATTTTGTCTCAAATGGGAAACAGCTTCCGCAGAATAATTCTCATGTACGAGAAACGCATGTTTTCTGTTACGTCTCACATTCCTTTGTTCACATCCTCTCATTTGACAATCGTCCCTTGAGCAGCCCTGATGTCCTTCGCCCCCAGGAGGTGCTCCCAGCCTGCGGGGGAGGGACCCGGCTGCTGGAGGGAAGGCCCCTGCACTCTCAGCTCCTGTGTGACGACTGCCCACGGCCGGTGCACCCGACGGGCGGAAATCGAGCTCCCTGTACAAATCCAGGACACGCAGGTCAAAGCTATTACCAATGACAAACAGCAAGAAAGTACTCTTCATACAACGGCAAGATCTAGCCGAGGGCCCCGATGGTCCGAACTGTCGGCAGACGAAAAGGCAGAGGTCCCTGTGGCACTTAGACTCTGTTATTAATTTACTCAGCAGGTGTCAGCGGACTAATCTCGTGTGCCGAGCACGGGGGTACCAAGCAAGCTTTCCCGTAAAACACCAGACACGGAGCAATTGCCTTGGAGGCCGGTCTAACAGCAACGTACACCGGCTGGGGCTCAAGGCGTACGGAACGCCCACGGGAAGCTTAGCCGGGAGCACGGGCAGCGTCTCGGATGGGAGCACGGCACACATACCAAGGAAAAGCCTGAGGCCAAGAACGCTGAGGATCAATTCCAAGATCAGAACAAGAGCGAGTCAGGGCGCCCGGGGGGCTCAGTCGGTTAAGCGCCCAACTCTTGATTTCAGCTCAGGTCGAGATCTCACAGTTTGTGGGTTTGAGCCCCGTGCTGGGCTTTACGCTGACAGCACGAAGCCTACCTGGGATTCTCTCTCTCCATCCCTCTCCCTCTCTCTCAAAAATAAACAAACAAACAAATAAATAAGCTGAAATTTAAAAAATTAAAAAAATTAAAAAATAAAAAAAGAACAAGGGCAAGTCCAGTTTATGCACCGAATGGAAAAGGGCCCACGACTGTAACTAAACGCCAATGTCCGGTGTCCTTTTTGTATTTTCAAGAACAGGACGGGGAGACAGACTTGGTTTTCTAGGATTATGGTTGGCTTTCCCTATATTTGGCTTTAACGTTTTCAGTTAATTGGCCACTTATTTAACATGACTCACACACACACAGAGTAAGGGTTGCTTCCGGTTGTTTTAATGACTCGGTTTTAAATTTAATGTTGCTGGAGTGGTTCGTAAAAGATCTGATTTTTCCTGGTTCTTTAAAAAAAAAAAAAAAAAGGTGAGCTGCAGGTTCAGGATGCTGCCTTGGGGCCAGGAGGTTCCGACCCTGTTGGAACATCTGACACTCAGGATGGTGTCAGAAGCTGGTTGGTGGCGGGGGACCGACGAACGGGCCGCCTTATTTATTACTTCCCAGGCCCTGACGCTGCAAAAGCAATTGGCTGATCAGCACTTTCCGCGGCTCCATCGGTCATTTTCTAGGTGTGTCGCCCCCACCCCAGGCAGTTTGTGCTCGTTCTTTATTCTCCCTGGGACCACGTTTTCACTCGTCTTGCTTTCCACACTGGTTTTTAGTTCCGCTTCAGAGGACTAGACCGACCACACAACACACCGCTCACAGCAGGGCAGGGAGGAGGGGTCCGAGGCGCCGGCAGCGCCCCCACCCCCTCCCCACGCACCTCTACACACACACACACACACAGCCGTGCACACTGGCTTCCAGCTGCCAGCAACTCTTGGTGAACGTGGAGATGGACACACCTGGGAATTCCCACCCCTTGGGGGGGACCCTCACCCTGATGGGGACGTGCTGAGATGGGACTTTTAACTCTGTGCCAGAGTTACCCACCTTCTGTCTCTCCCCCGGAGAACTTCCATATTCCGTTGCTTGGCCTCCTTCTCCACTTCCCTACTGGTCTCTCCTGGGAACACTTCCTAGTGTATTACTTTTACAGGATTTCATTCCAGGGAACTCAGGGGCCATCGGAGAAGCCCCCGGCTTCCCTCCTCTGTCCGAGCTCCAGGTGGGGGCAGGTGCCAGCGGGCACACTTCAGGATGTGAGCACATGGCCTCCCAGGTCTTAGAAAAGCTCACGTTCTAACTCACGAGGTAGCGCCAAGCTGCTTTCCAAGCAACCAGAATCCCACCCACCCCGCATGAAGGGTGCAAGCTAGGCCGGCCGTGCGGACTCACAGGACTCATGTATTGATTTCAATCCACTTAAGTGCCTTTTAAACATAGACTCATTTAATTAACGTTCCTCAGCGTTTTCTCTCTGTCCGCGCTGGGAAGGGGCCTCCCACACTGCCTGCTCCGGGCTCCAGGAAGGGGCCCTGAACAGCAGGTTAGAGCCGATCTCGTCTTTCCAGAGCTTCCCAGGGGGAAGGACCCAGGCCAGCCTCTCGATGTGGTTGAAAATGAGTTTTTTCACACCGACTTAGGTTCAAATCCTGGTTCTACCACTTATCCAGGGGTGCCTCAAGCACCTCCCTGTAAAAACACAGATGGGAATTCCTACCCCACAACCTCGCTGGAAGGATTTACAATGAGTCACGACGCTGGCTGCCACCGTGGTGGTGGTGGCTGCTACTCGGCTCGATCGAGGGACGTTTCAAGTGTTTCCTTTGCTCTGCCACCTACATTGGCTGGCAAATCCTTGGGCTTTTCAAAGCCACTCCCAGAGTCCGACCCTCAAGCTGGCTGGGCTGCCTGAGAACTAAGGGACGGAATAGATGTGTACTGAACTCTGACCCCATGGCACACACCGCCCACAGCACTTTGTTAGGATGGACAGATTTATGCTTCTCGACAACTCTACGAGGTACGTATTAGATCATCCATTTTGCAGATGAGCATCCGGAGGCCCAGGGAGGGTGAAGGAACCCATCCAAGGTCACCCGGCAGCTGCGTGGTGGCACTAGGACTCAACTGTGGCCGCGTAACCCTACAGCCAATGCCTCCTCGCAGAGACCAGTCTGCCAAGGGGCCTTCAGGGGACAGGGTGCTCCGCACTGCTGTGCCTGGAGCACAGACACCCGCTAGGTCTCTTGTACATCGACACGCGCTGTGGGGACCCGCCCGCAGAGCTTCCGACTCTGCAGTTCTGGGGAACCGTCTGCGAATGCACTTTCCTCGTCAGGTCCCAGGCGACGCGGATGCTTCCTCTCTCTCAGCCCCTCTCCCACTTGTTCTCTCTCTCTCTCTCTCTCAATAAATAAATAAACTTAAGAAAAAAAAAGAGGGAGTAGGACTCAGTCTGCGAGTAGTGGACACCAGACATGCCCCTCCCAGGGATGCCATGAGATCTGTGGGGCCCCTGCTGCTGGTGTAGGAGCCCCGCACAGGCCATCCACTGTCACCAGGACACGTCACATCACCTTTCTCTACACTGCCTCTGGCCCCCCTCAACCCTAAAAATGCAGCCGGAAGATTAACACAACGGTACCGTGGTGAAGAAATGGTGAAGAGAACCGAAGGGGAGGAGGAAATGAACATTCACCGAATACCTTCTCATTTCAGACCCTGGAGTGCCATCTTATCGAAGCCTGACACTGTGAGGTAGGTCTCATAATCCCGACTTTCCAGACGCAGAAAATGAGGCCCCAGGAAGCTGGACCACTTGGCATTGTGTGTGTAGCGATGAGGCAGCTAAAGCGGGACACAAACTCAGGTCAGTCTGGCTGCACGGTGCCCAAGCTCCCTCTACATCGGGCTGCTTCCTTGTGGCCATCTGGATGGTGGACACCTGCCTCAGACATCACCTGTGACCATCTGGATGGTGGACGCCTGCCTCAGACATCACCTGTGGCCGTCTGGATGGTGGACACCTGCCTCAGACATCACCTGTGGCCGTCTGGATGGTGGACGCCTGCCTCAGACATCACCTGTGGCCGTCTGGATGGTGGACGCCTGCCTCAGACATCACCTGTGGCCGTCTGGATGGTGGACATCTGTCTCAGACATCACCGGCCCCGAGCAAGCTGCAGAGAGAGGCCTGGGACCCCGGTGGTATTTCTGTCGGGGGAAGGGAACACTTCATACACAGCGTCTCAAGCCATGGACCAGACTTTGGTCTTTGCGGGGTTTCCCAACCAGAAATGAACGGGTCTGGTGGTGTCTCACCCACTTGGAGGGTCCACGGCTTATCCTCAGCCCGGAGAGAAACGGCAGTGTGACTGCCAGCCGAGCCAGGCCGTCAGAAACGACCAGCAGACGCCTACGCTGGCAGCCAGCGTGCCCATCCGTGAGTCTCGGCGAGCAGCCCCTCGTGAAGAGATCGCGGCAGGCTTTCTACAAAGAGCGCGGAGTTTTCTTTGGCACGAGATTCAGGTTTCCTGCCCTGGACACCTTGGACCAAGCGCCCTTGGACCCCTCCCCAGTGCCAACTGTCGTGGTTTCACAGCTCAGGCTTTCTGCTTATTTGGGGAGAGAGCTTGTTTCTTGTCTTCTCGGGGCCCCCCTCCCTCCTCCATCTGTGGCTCAGGCCACTGCCCTCCTCTGTATTTGGAAACACAGGCAGTCCTTTCAGCTGGAACCTTCTAGATGAAGGGATGCAGAGGAGGGAGGCCCCTCCGTTGTGAGCACAACTCGGCAGCTCCTCAGAGCCCTCCTGAGAAATGACACGCGGGAGAAGAATTCTGTGTCTGAATCTTACAACGAGCACTAAAAAGTGACAGGAAAATCACGTGCACCGTGAGACAAGAGCTCCCACTTCCGTCGTCCAGGTCCGAGCTCCTTCAAGGGTTTCAGAAGGGGTTTCGCTAACCAGAAATCCTGGCTCCAGCCCTCGCGGATGTCATCCAATGCCACCCTGCCCTTGTAACCCAGTCCCTTCCGGAGCCATTGGTCACGTCCTAGAGTTTCAAGTGGACACTGAAGATGGCCACGGGGAATGGAGGAGTCAAGGTTGGGGTGCAGAGAACCTCCCGTTCATCAGCAAGAGCGGGGAAGGAGGAGCCCCCAGCCACTGGGACGATGGCCCAGTCACTCGCCTGCGCGGAGCCCGATTTCTGCACGGGCGCCCGGGGATCGCAGCGCTGGTCATCCAGCTTCGGGAGAACCCACCAAACTCCCTTTGGGGAGACATCTCTTCCTCACGATCAGCCCAGGAACTGGGGGCGGCCTCCTCCCCCACCCCCACCCCCAAGAGGTGGGGCACGTGACCCAGGCTAGAGCCTTTACCGCTCGTTCCCTGAGGCTTGGCAGCCACGTTGCCACCCTGAGGGAACAGCCTATCTGAGCCATGGACCAAAATGAGGAGAAGCTGGCAGATGGAGAGACGCCGTAACAACTTTCTACGGCCCAGATAACACATCGTGGCTCCCGCCAGCCCTAGGTGTTTTTGCTTTTCTTCCCCCCCGTTTACAAAATAATTTGTTTTTTCATCCAAGCCAGTTTTTATCGCCTGCCATGAAAAAAGTCAAAACATGTATCAATACTCGTCTCAGTGCTCCGGGAAGCAAATTCCGTCAAAGCCCTTGAAAGGGCCTGGCAGAGGGGGGGCTGGAGAGGCGTCCCCCAGGCCCACGTGCTAAGCTCTGGGGCCCAGCTCCCTGGAGCGGGGGGGAGGGGGAAGCCTCGGCCACGATGGCTCCGGGCACCAGAGGGGGCTCTAGGGGTACACGTGTCAGAGTCCACACTGGGAGGAGTCCTCTGGCTATCTGGGTCCCACGGAGGAATGACCGACATCTGAAGCAGCCTCAGGGCTGATCCAGTTTCACCAGCCCCTTGGTTGTAAAGGTGACCCAGGTCCATCCAATGCCGGGCAGGCATGCCCGGGCTTGCTGGACCTTGAACCCTGTCCTTGTCCATCGTCATCCGGGACCTTGGAAGTCCTGCTAGACCTCGGAGGACCAAGAGAGCCTTGGTTTTTAACGAGCGCCGGGAACTGCTGCAGGCGCTTTACAGACAGTCCCTAACTTCCAAGTCCAGAACATCCGTCCTGAATGGGGACAATGGTTTCCAAATTTGTCCACAAAGTACTTGCCCCTCCTCCCCTCAATCCGTGAGGTCTCAGTCTCACCTTTGAAGGTGGGCCAGACTTACTGACTCACTTCCAAATAACAGAATGTGGCGGAAGTGCTTGATTCTGTGTGACTTCTGAGAGATGGTCACACGTGGGTGACCTGCCTGGATCCTCTGGGGGAAGTCGGCCGCCATGTCGTAAGGACACGCAGCCAACCCGCTGGAGGGGCCCTGGTGTGGAAGACGTGAGGCCTCCGGCCAACCGCCGCCACCAATCCGCCGGCCACGTGAGAAGCTACTTAGAAGCAAGTCCTCCAGCCCCACAGCCCCAGCTGAGCTTGGACAACCGTAGCCCGACTCAAATCCGGAGGGCGCGGTCGTGAGAGACCCTGAGCTGGAAGCACCCCAAGTTCCTGACCCCGCCGTGAAGGACAGTAACTGTTGTTTGCGGCTACTGGGGTGTGAAGTAACTTGCCGCACCACAATAGACGTGTAGGCAGCGTTAGGGCTGCTGGGCCGAGACGGGGGTCAGTGGGGACGGGGGTAGACTGAGGTCCACCGCGTGCGGCTCCAAGGCCAGAGTCTTGCCCTCGTGCACGCTCCAGGGATCCTGCAGAGTCACCAAGCCTTCCTTGTATTTGGGCCATAGGTAGGGTGACCGCGCATCCCATTTGCCTGGGACAGTCCCCGTGTACGCCTGTCCTGGGGCTAATTAATAATGCTCCCAGTAAGTCCCTGAGGGGTCCCAGTTTGACAGACTCCACGGTCACTGTGGAACTCAGGAACCCAGCTCTCATGCTCCGGCCTCAGGGTCCCTCTTGGAGGACACTCTGTAGCCAGAGTGACTCTGTTCAGAGTCTGGTGAGAGTCCTACCCCCCCTTGCTCCCACCTGACCCGCTCGGGAGCTCATCTTCAAACCTTATCTTACATCATTCCCTCTTTTGGGGGGGGGGGCAGGCAGCAGGTAGGAGGACAATATTTACTTCCTGTCAGTGTCCTGAGATCAAGGGTCGGGCCGTGTCCTTAACTGTGAGGCAGGACGGCAACAGAGACACTTTGTGGTCACACAGATGGGGCTCTAGTCCCAGGCGCCACCTGCCAACTCGGTGACCTGGAGCACACCACGGCCTTCCGGAGCTGAGGCTTCCCGTGGGGCAGAGACGACCATTCCATCTCCACAGCATTAGCAGGGGGGCTTCCCAACACCATGCTTGTGACTGTGCCCAACGGAGTCCCGTCACATCCTGGGTGTGTTCCTCTCCCTGTCAGGCCAGAGCTGTAAGGACAGCCACGTACTCAGCTTTCTCCATCACAAGAAAGAGTCGGATGGCACCTTTTCCTCCTCCTGGTGTCATTTTCATCCAGAGAGAGAGACAGAGAGAGACAGAGACAGAGACAGAGAAAGCGCAAGCGGGGGAGGGGCAAAGCGAGGGAGGGAGAGAGACTCCCAAGCAGGCTCTGCACTGTCAGCACAGCCCGACTGGGGGGCTTGGATTCACGGAACTGGGAGGTCATGACCTGTTCACAACCGACCGAGCCCCCAGGCGCCCCCCGCCAGTGCTCCTTAGAAGTGCTGGATTCTCGAGCTCTGCCCCAGCCTTCCCGAAACCTCCCGAAGGTGTTCTCTGCTTCCCCCGTCGGATCCTTGAGTTAAGGCTGAGGTGAAGACAACGGCCCCCTCCACCCCTCCTCGTGCCCACGCCTCCGGCCGAGCCCCGGCAGGAAGCAGACTCGGTCCCCACCCCGGGTCCGGGCCTGGGCGGCCCGCGGGGCTCGGCCGGAGCAGCAGGACGCAGCAGAAGCGCCGCGCTGCCTGTCGCAGGCGTCAGCTCCGGCGCACGTGCAGCTTCCGCGGGCTCCCGGGGTCCCCGCGGGCCTGGGCTGGTCCTGCCGCTCGCCGCAGACGGCTGCGGAGTCGGAAGCTGGGCCTGGCGCCGCGGGACCACCGCCGGGGTCGTGAGCCATGTTAGACGGGGGGCGTACGGAGCCGCGCTAGACGGG